>MVJL01000193.1:0-25149 GCA_002156465.1 Macrocentrus cingulum | reverse complement strand
GGAAATTACAGTAAGCACCGTCACCGTCACCGCGACTACGATCCCAGTCGGTGAGCACCACCATGATTTCTTGCGTGTGTCGAGCTGGACGGCGTGGCTATGGCAAGGTATTGTGCCATATTCATAGATGTTTCCATCAGATCGCCCCATTTTCTGAAATATTATGAAATTATTAGTTGAAAAAAATAATTTATATACTGCATGTATGTATACATTTAGTAGATTTCTTAGAAATTTAACTCTTGCAGCCGTCCTCATGACGCGACTTTATGGAAATATCGGTATTTTCTGACTTAGCACGTCGAACACTGAGAGAATCTCCAATATTTACTATTTAATATTGCAGTAATAAATAATTAATTATAATATAACAACGGTGCCATTATACAGATGCAACATTAAAAATATAATAAAAAGAATAATTAACTATTATAAACAAAAATAACTATAATATTTAGCGCACACCGTATGGTTTTAATAAATTGTAAATTTTCAATATCAAATGATAATAAACATTGCTATCATGAATTAAATCAAGAAAACAACGACAACCAAAATACCTATCGATTTTCTGGGGCTAAAATGAGTGCAATTGTCCACAAGAGAAATTATATTTCCTTCTAATGTTTCAACAATTAGTTTCACAGAAAGTTAATAATGAAATTATAGGGAATTTAATCATCTTTAAGTTAAATAATGGGTGATTTACACGTCCCGTCAATACTTATGGAGATACAGGCAAAAATTTATAAAGATGTTTATAACAAATAGATTTCCTTGAAAACGGTAAGTCTTACAAAAAATTTTTGTCTCAAGAAAAGATAGGGAATTTAATTGTCTATAAAAAAAGTCTTTACATTGTTTATCGTCAGATTCTCGGTTACCGAGATATCAGCGTTGAAACAACTTTCAAGATGGCGGCGAACGCAGGAACAAGTTATGTCAGCAAAATGGAAAATTATCGTTAGTTGGACCCCCTCTATTCGGTTTTATACAAAACTATGATGCATCAAATTATGTCTTGAGATTTTCTCTGTTAGATGCACTATAATTAATGCAATCGTTTTTTTTTTTTAATTTTCTGAAAATGTAATCATAAAGAAAAGATAGATTGTTGAACTATAGTGCACACCTTCGCGTTATGTTTGGAGTTTTTTTTGTCACAGTATTTGTCATATATATAGTAGCTTATTGACAATCGTATGAGTTGTGTTTTCAAATTCATAAAGACATCTATACAAAGATGTATAAGAAAAAAAAAATTAATGTATACATTATAGACCTATTTTTAAAAAAATATCTAAATAGAAAAAAATTATCTATATATGAAATATATATATATATATATATATATATATATATATTAAATGAAAAAAAAAATTATATTTTTCATATATATATAAATATGCAATCGTGCAAGTCTATTATACACTCCACGAAAAATTGTTGATGTAATAATGTGCAAGAAATTAACATATATCTTGTATGCGGATAGAGGTTATGTGTACGCATATGAATACGCCTGGGATTTTTTTTTTCTAGTAACAATAAGAGCGGCCACAAGGGGCGCTTAAATGTACTTGGTGTATTGTGACCGTGGCTGTGGAAAATTCCTCCGCTAGAAATTGTACCGAGCTATCATTTTTATTTAAGTATAACTTTAAGAAATTGAGTAGAACCTCGGGTTTCAATAGGCTTCTTTATCGAATTTCGCGGAATCGATTGGTGTATCTATCGTGACAATTGGCGAAGAATTACGAATGGTAGTTTGATTCCGTACATACGAACGTACATACAGACTGACGGACAGTCACACATTTTTACTTTGAAAGAGGTATCATAAATATAACGAATAACTTATATTATACTAAACATACGTCAATATGAAGCTAAATATCTGTTTTATATTAGAAAAATTGAACTGATATCTATAGTATCATTTTTCCCTGCTAAAAACGGCGTTATACGTCGCGCCACGAGCCAAACTGGAAAAAGCGATGATAGAGCTCCCCTACGCTTCGCGAGGGTGTACAAAAGACCACAGAAATCTACTTCCATTTCGTCTGCCGAATGGCATTTTTTTTTTCTTAATTTTCGATGCAAAATCTCTAATGAAAAATAACTTTAAAGTTTTTTTATATACGATATAAAAATTTTCTAGTATTGAAAGATGTCGATTTACCGGCGACGTGTCAATGCTGTGACACGTCGCTGTGTCGGTGCATGTGCACTTGATGAATGGAATATTACAGCCACGCCCGTCAAAAAATGTCGCATTCAAAAAAATCTACGGGTTTGAAAAAAAAATTCAATGCGCGTATTAATAAGAATAATGAAAATATACGTGTAATGCCCGTACAACACGCCGCGTAAACCCTGCATTATTCTACTGCACTCAAGGGCTGTCTTTTTAACGTTCGACGGCTTGTAAAAATAATATCTTTTACTTACCCTCTCGCAGCTACTTGCTTGGATAGATGCGTTGCGACAACTGAAGTAATGTTACTTCAGTCGTCGCTCATTAATTGTTATACGCATCTATCTGTGTATGTATTGAATGCTTGAATGTCTTGAATGCCTGTGGATAAAAATAAGGTAGTGACAAAGTGCATTTATCAGTATATTCTTTGTGTGCTCATCTACGTCTTGTCTACCTATGATTAAATTGCGCTCGACGTTGAAGGACCCACTTTTCCTCCTGGGTGCACAATGTCCTATTACAGTTGGCATTTTAACATATCGTCAAGGAAACAAAATCACATAATAATTTAAATTTATTTTTTTTTGCTCTATAATTTTTGTTTCAAGAGTTTTTTCATAAAACCTACAGGTGCGGCATGATAAATATGCAAAGTTTTAACATTAAATTGCTAATTAACAACAAATTTGAGGTGCATATTGTTATCAGCATCGTAATCAGCGTTTTTTTCTGCATCGACTGATATAATGTACCTTTGCATATTAGCTGGTTCCAATTTCCGAGGTTTTCGGGCTATTACTTGGACTAACAATATAATAATAATTCTGAGAACCGCTGACTGCTCAACTATGTACACACTCAAATTCGCACACTCCCATACATATTTATTGTGCATACCTCTATTTATTTTTCACTTAAAATTAAAATGACAGAAAGTGATGATGATGAACCGCAACTATCTCAATCAACTCTTGCAGC
This sequence comes from Macrocentrus cingulum, assembly GCA_002156465.1. NCBI lineage: Eukaryota > Metazoa > Arthropoda > Insecta > Hymenoptera > Braconidae > Macrocentrus > Macrocentrus cingulum. Next base: position 21,971 of record MVJL01000193.1, on the reverse strand, counting down.
ACTGCAGGAATTTTATGCCGAACGTGTTGCACAGGAAAATCAATTGACGGCAATACTAAACAAGTGTGACGACAAACATAACCTAGTACCCGATGTTAAATTCGAAGAAGACTGGGTATAACTGTTTATAATTCGTATTCTCCCATCTAAAAACCCCAATTTGACTTCATTAAAATTCTTTCAATTTTTCAGCAATTGAGTCAATTTTGGTATGACGACAAAACCGTAAACACTATCGTCAAGGCAGCTCTGAGTGTGACTGCGGATAATGCGAAAATTGCACTTATTTCATGTCCAACGCTCTACAAAGCCCTAAAAATCGAAGCGAACAACCGACAGGGTAAGTAATTTAATACAAACAATTATTTAACTAGAAAACCAATTGTTGTTTCCTCTCAACGCAGTGAAATTACTTGAGTTTGACGCACGATTCGCTGTGTATGGATCAGATTTTCTGTCATACGATTATAAATCACCTCTGAATGTACCCAAAGACATGACCAACGATTTCGACCTTGTGATTGCCGATCCACCATTTCTCTCCGAAGAGTGTTTAACCAAGACTGCGATAACTATCAAATTTTTAGCAAAGAAAAAAATACTTCTTTGCACAGGTATTGTAGTAATTTAATACAAACTTTGTTGTCTGTAAAGGAAAAACTTCTTAAATGGTATTTTTGGATTAGGTGCAATAATGGCAGATCTCGCTGAGAGGCTTTTAGGCGTACGGAAATGCAAGTTTGAACCTCATCACACTAATAATCTTGCCAACGAGTTCTGGTGTTTCTCAAATTTTGATTTTGACAGCTCAATAGAATGATGAAATATACAAGAAACTTGGTTTTTATCGTTAAAACATTATAATTTCGAGCCTGAGGCCTTGTGTGCTGTGCGAGCAAGCTCCACTGCGTATTTTGCCGTTCCTGGGGCACTTGTGACGCCATATCCACCGTGACCGTAATTGTGAATAATCTGGAAAGTATAATTTTCATGTTTTATCGATTGTTTTACTCTTTAGATCTTGGAAAACGTGAAATACTCACAGTGGCGATTTTTCGACCGTTTGAAATCCGCTCAGTCTCCACTCGAACTCCACCATCTCTGTGCGGACGCAGTCCGACAACGTGGGCTAAAGTTTTTGCCTCACTCAGCGACGGAACAACGCTCTCACATCGTTCACGAATTGATTCGGCATCGTGTGGACAAACCTCAGTATTTATCGACTCGTAATTACGAGTTCCACCCAGGGTACAGGTTCCATCCACTCCGGGAATAATGTACGTGTCGAGCTCGTCGAAAATCGTTGTTTTTATCCACGGTGCTTGGACTTTAATTATTTGCCCGCGAATTGGCACCATTTTTTTATCGTTGCACAATTTTTTTGCACCAAATCCCGAGCAATTGAAAATTAGATCGTAATCGTCGGTTAGTTCTCGCAGGGAAGTCAAGTTTTTGTCCATAAATTTCGTCCCAGCTTCTTCAAGCCTAAATCAAAGATTAATCAGTGTTTGTAGCATAGTGTAGTATTATTTAGATAGTTATACGTGCCTGATTCGTGCCCAGGGAACGTGGTACTTGGATTGGATTAGTAGACTTCGGAAATAAGTCCCGTATTTTCGTTTTTGGTTGATTAAACTGAATTCTTCGCTTCTTGCCTTTCGATAAATCGGGACTATTGATTCAATCAGTGGATTCTTTAAAAAAATGGATTATTGGTGATGTGACAATTTATTTAACAATTTAAGTGCTATTCCATGATCGAAATTTTTTTTTAGAAAAAAAAAATTTTTCTACTAAGTAGATAACGTTTTTTCAAAATATTTATTTATCTATTAATTGAAAAACGTTCTTTATTATTTATTCATTGAATAGGAATTTTATTTTTATGGAAAAAATTTTTTTTCATTCGATAAAATTTATTCCAGTAAAAAAATTTTTTGTTGAAATGTGTTGATTTCTAATTATATACAATATAAGGCAGTAGAAAAATTTCTAAATGATGGAATACTTTAAAAATAATTGGAAAAGGGTTTTAATAGAGAAAAAAATTTTTTACTAGAGAAAATTTTTTAAAAAACTAATCCATTAATCAGAAAAATCATCTTCATGCGATAAAAAAAAATTTTTTTGAAGATATTTATTTATCCATTGAATTTTTTTTATAGAAAAAATTTTTATCTCATTAGAAATTTGTAAATTATTGATTATATGCATCGTAAAGCAGTAAAAAAAATTTCTAAACGATGAAATCTTGGTTTTAATACAGAAAAAAAGTTTTTTTTTTCACCTCGATAATTTCTGCATCTAAATTAGAAAACATGTATGCATCATGCTCAGCCACTCCGCCTTGAAGTGGCTCGAAATTCTTACTAATATCATCATAATATTCGTAAGAATCTTTCAACCATCGTCGGGTAATCTCATCTGTGGGTCCTCTGAAGCACTGACTGGGTCGAAAAAATCCTGCGGCAACGTAGCTCACAAGTTCATCGAAACTGGCAGCAAAAACGGTGATATCAGTGCCCCTAGTATTTTTATTAAGTTGCAACGCAGTTGTCAACCCAACAATTCCACCTCCTACAACTGCAACTTTCATTTTTGCAAGTAAATATCAAAAAATCCGCGCAACTCTCAACGACTGCAACTCGTCAACTGAGTCGCGGTCACTGAGTCCGAGTATAGTATGCATGCAGATCATATATCTCTCGTCTGTGCAGTTGATAACCACGCGCTAAAATTAGATTAATTGATAAAAACGAGTATATAAGTGATTATACAGCGAAATTGGTCCAATCTCTCGATTTTTTTTTATTTCTCCTTCAAGAATTGATTTGTGATGAGGAAGTGAGTGTGTACGGAATAGATTAACAGCCTGATAAGCAGGCATAAAAGAGATAGCTGGAAAAAAAAGAAATTGTATATACTTACACGTGAATTATTAAATTCAGTAGAAGGCTTTTCATGTCTTGACATGAGATAAAGAGAGTGTGAGATAACGATGGATAACGAGAACAAATAACATCAGCAACAACAAATACATAAATGTGTTTACACTATATCATTAAATTAAAATAGGCATTATATATAGATAAAATAACTGTCGATCCACGTATGTGGATTTTCAAGTGCCAGACCCGACACTGGCCTGACAATTCGCTCGGTAGAATGTTGTTCTCTTGTGTAACTCGTCGATTAGCGTGAGAACTTGGGTATATCATGTTCTAGATATTGGAATCTGTACTGGTGCGTGCTTTCTCTCGTACATTTCACCAAATACTGATGCTAGCAAGAAGTTGAAGAGTCAGTGCAAACTCCCTCACGCCTGCTTCGGATGTGGTGTCGGCGTTGGATTTGGATTAGATCGAAAGCAGGACAAGAGGAATCCCGTGTACATTGCAAACATTATTGTTATCGCTAGCAACATGTACATGTATATATTTAGTTCGGGCTGACGGAACCTATTTTTTCGCAGCCACTCCAACACCTCGTCCTCCTTGTGAAGATCACCTGAAATCAATTTTAGATTTCTTTATTAATTTTATATTTAAGTAGAATATTTTTTTTATCAAGTTAAGTGATAAAAAGTTGGTTGGAATAATTATTTAAGAAAAAGTTTTTTTTTCATTCCGAGTTGAAAAAAAAATCAGTTTTGGGTTGGTTCCAAATTTTTTTCCTTTTTTCACATTTTTTTATAGGAAATTGTGGGATTCAGTTGCGGTAATATTCATGGAAATATGTTAAATAAATTGTGTAACTATAATGTCAAAAAGGCGTATAGTATATATTTTTTTTTCGTTAATCTTTCGATAACTCAGTAAATAAGCGAGATAACAAAAAATGTGATTCGAGTTAAATGATAGAAAATTTAATTCTCTACAAAAAATGTAGAATAAATTTTTGTGATATTTGGCGTTTTTTTTCGAGATATTTTGAAAAATCTAAAATTTCTGAGAAACTGAGGAAAATACAAAAAATTTAATTCTACATTTTTTCTAGGAAATTTAATCCTCAATTAGTTAGTTTCTATAATATTTCTTGTTATCTTGCTTATTTACTGAGTTATCGCCAGAAAATTAAAAAAAAAAAAAATAATACGAAATTAGCATTTTCAGAGATTTAATTTTCTTGATGACATTCTAGCAGAAAAAAAATTTTTTTTGGACGTATTTTGAATATTGATTATTAATTAATTTACCTCGATAGATACTGGGAAATCTCTTGCGAAAGTAAACTATCGCTGGTAATTTCGTAACACCCCATTTTCTCGCATAACGAGGATCAGCCATTTTTACAAATGTAATATCCAAATTATCTGTTTCGTCATCAATATTCTCTAATCTTTTCTCCACCTCATCGCTCTCTTTATGATTATGTTCGTCTGAAAAAAAAAAACAAAAAACAAATTCAATCATTAATTACAAATATATATTGAGTTCATTGGGCCCAAAAAAATCGACTATTTATATTTTTCATGTCTCGTATAATAAAAATCATAGTTTATCATGTTTTCAGTGCTCCTTAAAAAATTAAGACCCGTACAAGTATTTTTTAAGGTCGCTCACGAATTTTGAATTCTGCAAAAATGGTTGGAATGTGATTATAAACAATTTTTTTTTCTTTTTTCGCATCACCTTCTTTGACTATCAACATTAAAACGTTGCATATGTTTAGTTTCTTTATTTTGTGAGGTGTTTTCACGTCACAGAAAAATAAGGTTTTAATATAATCATGAAGAGGTCGTTCGAGAATATTGAAATCAATGTAGTTGGAAATATTTCAAATTCATAGGTGAACTCTAAAATTAATATTTTAAACTAAAACTATGTAGAATTTATTTATATAACATGTAAAAAAATTTTCAAACCGTAAACAGGAAAATAAAAATTTTTTTACAATCACATTTTGCATGTTTTTTGTGATACGAAACCCGAAAAATGAAATTAGTCAGTTTTTTTTGGGGCCACCCTAAAGTTAATATATAGTTTTTTCATTTTTTCCATGATTTTTAAATACTTACAAAAAAATACTGTGAGGAATTCATTTTCATCGAGCAATTTGTCGAGCATTTTTTTATTCACTTCTTCAATTTCATTTTTAATCTCAAAAACATCCTGAGACGTTAGCCAAGCAAGTATTCTGTCTTCCTGCGTGAGATCACCATCGTACAAGAGAGGAGTTCGTTTTCGAAAATACGCCAATGACGGTACATTCAGAATATTGTATTTTTCAGCCGCTTCGGAACTGGCAATTTTTACAAAATCAATTCCAAACAGATCAGCCTCTCCATCAATTTTTTCCAAAGCTTCCAGAATTTCATCACACTCCGGACAATCTTCATCATCTTAAACAAAAAATATTTCCAATGTTGCAGGGGAACAAAAATGTATTTTTAAATGCCCCATACTTACAGAAAAAAACTGCCAAAAATGGTGACTCTTCTAGAAGACGTTCCAGCATCCTCTCATTGACTGACTCAATTTCATCGGCCAATTCTCGATTATCATCGTCAATCAGCCACTCCAGAACCGACTCTTCACTCTGAAGATCACCTGAAATTCAAGGTCAGTACCGTAAAGTAGGCATTGATCGCTCTGGCCACGTGACAAGCGAATAAACAAATCAATTTGTCGCGCATTTTCAAATAGAATTTCAAGCTCAAGGCGCGAAAAAATTAATTCATTTGACACTTGACTTCGTGACATGGTCAAACTTCATCAGAGCTACCCAATGAGGTCCAGAGTAATCCTACTTTACAGTAAAAAACCGGTTATTACGAGTATTTATATTTTTACGAGGCGTTTTACCTTCAAATAGCAGAGGATTTCCATTTCTAAAGTACACTAAAGCCGGGAAGGTCTTGATGGAGTATCTTTTGGCCAATTGCGGGTCGTGAATCTTCACCATTTGGATCCCAAAAACGTCACACTCGTCGTCGATTCGTTCCAAACCCTCTAGGATCTCGTCGCATATGTGACAATTCATTTTATCTGCGGAGAAACGATGAAAAATAATTTTTTTTCCAGCTCTAAGAATTTTTTTAATACGCACAAAAGTACACAGCAAGGTACTGGGTGTCTTCAACTGATGCTTCGAGCATCACTCGAGTTATTAATTCAATTCGATCCTCTGTTCTCTGCGTGATTAGCCACTGCAGCACTTCTTCCTCCTCCGACAGCTCGCCCTCGAAAACGTTGGGTGTCTGGCTCTCAAAATACACCAACACGGGAAACTCTGTGACCCCGTAGTCCTCGGCGATTTTAAAGTCCTGTGTATTTTAAGGGATAGTAGGGTTAATTAAATTTTTTTTTGTTTGGTTTTTTTGATTTTTACTTACTTGCGTTTTGACAAATGTGATTCCATGTCGGTCACAGTCGTCGTCAATATTCTCGAGCTCCTCGAGAATTCCGGCGCACTGCTCACACTCGTCACTGTCTGTGGAGAAACTTGTCAATACATAGGTTCACATATATTGTCTACAAGTAGCCAGGCATAACAACCAACAACAAGAACGAAAACTCTAAATAATTCGAGCGACTCTGTGCAGCTTTGACAGAGTTGAGTTACTCTTTCGTATGTGAATATCTCAAAAATTATTTATATAATTTTTTATCACTGTATCACTCATGCCAAAAGTCGTATATTAAGAAAAATTAAGATAAACAAATATTACCCTTGAAAATTTGGCAATTTTCGGGATTTTTTTGTTGGTTTTTTGCTAATAATTCGATAAATATATGAGATAATGAAAAATATAATAATACAGTAAATGATAAGAGATGAAATTTCTTATAGAAAATGTCGAATAAAATTTTTTTTTTTCATTTCCCACGGTTTTTGAGATATTAATTTTCAAAAATTTTCATTTTTCAATATATCTCGAAAATGATGCGAGATTTGAAGAAATTCGATTTAACATTTTTTATAGGAAATTTAATTTCCAAACATTTAGTTATCTTGATTTTTTTCGTTATCTCGCTTATTTATCGAGTTATCAGCACAAAAAATACCGAAAAATGAATATATACTTGAAAATTTGACGAAAATTTTTTTTCCTATATTGAACATCAAAAAACACATTGTTAAAATTATTTTATTGTTATAAATACGCTCTTTTAGCATTTATGACGCGATATATGCACAGAATGGATTTTATGAACTAAATTTTATTCCAATCCGGGAATTAATTTGTCTTTTCTTCATTCCCTGGCAAAGAGAAGGCTTCGCCTCGGTTTTGCAAAAGTCAGACAGTCAGTTCACTGATAGAAACCGAAAACAAAAACAATATGCTGGCCGAGAGTCAATAAAATTCGATTATTAATTAAAAATAATTAATAAACGCACTTTCGGCTAGGGAATGAAGAAAAATAGTATACGACCCATGGCCAGACACTTGAACACCTTGGCGTAGGTCGTAATATACTACTTCTAAATTATTCATTCATCTACTGTACAAAAATAATTTTTTTCAAAGCAGTTGCAAAAAATAAGGCACCAAAAATGCCACAAAAAGTAAAAAAAATAAAGAAATGTATTCATTAACGACTTAAAAACTATTTCCAATCTTCAAAAATGTAAAAAATCAGCACTTTGTCTGCAGATATCGAGAAAGTAATGTTTTTCTCTAATTTAACTGTAAAAAAAAAATAATAAACAGCAAAAGTCTGTACAAATTTTTGAAATATTTACAAGGGAAAAGGTATATATCAACTCTCCACTCTGCTACAGAGCACTATGTGATGTATAATCAGTTGTAATTCGATAAAAAAATATGGACTAATTGGCGCAACGACAATTCTAATGAATGCCATATGAGCAGGAACTACATAAATTACATAGACACACGTAATCATGCTAGAAAAAGGCTTCTGGCGTGTCTGGACGAGTCTTCAGTGTCTTCTTGTATACAGAGTGCGTGATAGATTGAGCGCAAATATGTTAGTAACACAGATACGTTTGGAAATGAGTGAATAACTGTTCAAACAGCTATAATAATAAAGGAAATAAGCAGTTTGACAACATCAGCAGTGAGTGCACGATTTTTTAGTCGTGGTACCATCGGGTTCTTCCACCGCTTCGGCCTGCTCGCTTATCCTCGCCTCCTGATGCTTGTGACGCATCTGCTTGCGAAACGCTTTCGAATGGCACATGTCGCAAAGCGTTCTGTTCCCTACGGCAGCATATTAGTTCACGTCAGCTCACAGAGACAGGAAGAAAAAAGAGAGACAAGTTGGACAGACAAAAAATTGACAAAGGCCCTTATTAATTACGACAATTGCATGCTACAAGCCATTAATTATTTAATTGTTTTATATTTTATTTTTCAGTTATCTGAAATATGGCAATTAGTTGGATTTTTTTTTTGCTGTTAAATTGTCAAAATATAACTTACAGAAGTAAACAGCTAGAGATTGAGATTCTCGGATTAAATGAAGCAAATCCTCGCCCTCCAGGGCTTCAATTACTTCACCCGATGGGTCCTTTTGGGTCATTAACCATTGCAGAATTTGATCCTCATCATAAAGATCACCTAAAAACGATTCATTGCTTTTGAGAAATTTTTATTCCTAGAAAAAAATAGTATATTGTGCACCGGGGGGAGAAAGTTAGTCATTTGAACTCGCGTGAAGGATTGTGATGACTAACTTTGCTCCTGTGGTGCGCATACTTCTTTTTGCCACACTTGGAATGGAAAGTTCGATTTAAATTAGGTGGAAAATAGTGGCTGAAGATTAGGAAAAATAACATTAGAAATAGTTCCCGATGTTCTTTTGTTGTAGCCTGCAGAGAACACGATGATTTTGTAAACCGTATTGTGAATAACAAAACCTCTCTACTGCGAACGGGCGAAAACCACTCATCAGCTTATTAAGCAATTGGAAAATTAATTTTTTCAGAAGTTATTTTCAATAACTTTAGGATTAAAAACAGCCAAAGTAACAATATAAAGATTATTTATTATTTTCATAATCTGTTCAACGTATTTTTTGTAATATTAACAGAGTAAGACATTTTTGACAAACAAAAAATTGGTAAAATTGAAATAAAATAATTAAATTCATTTTTTTTTCCAAATAAATCAGTAATTTCTCGAATAATATAATAATACTACAAAATTAAATAGTTTGTATTAAAGTTGAGGTTGTAATTCAGTTGTTATTTAGCATTGCTATGGTGTATTTACGGTAGTTTGTAATTTTTACATATAGGGTAAAAAAGTTGACGCGAGGGAATATTGAATGGATTTATTTTTACCCGGATAAAAAAGCTCTACTTTCCTCCTCCTTGACAGGGTCAAAAATTCAAACTTTCCCCGCAAGTGTGGCAAAAAAAAAAATTATTCTTGATTTTTATTTCATTCTTTGAATTTTATTCTTTTAAAATTTTTTATTTACCTGCATAAATAACGGGTTCTTTCGATCCCATTCGAAAGAATAGTATGGCGGGAAGTGCAAAAACTCCGTATTCCTTGGCCAATTGTTTGTCATCGATTTTTACGAAATTAATTCCAGCATGATCGGCCTCGTCGTCGATGTGTTCGATTTCTGCCAGGACTCGAGCGCACTGCTTGCAGTCTTTGCTGTCTACCCAATCAAGTCAGGTTAGATTATTAATGGTGCAGGTTTTGGGTCGTTTTACTCACAAAAAAATACCGCGACGTAGTCCGAAGCACCGCGAACCTTTTGAAACATTTTTCGATTGATTCGCTCAATGTGGTCGGTTAGTTCCATGTTCTCTGGGTTCGTTAGCCAGTCTAGGATTTCTTCCTCGTCGTCGATGTCACCGTCGTAATTGATGTATTTGCCCTTGCGGAAATATGTGATTCCCGGTGGGTTTCGAAAGCCGTATTTTTTCGCCATCAGACGGTCGCTCATTGATACGATTTTAATTCCGTACTCTGCTGCCTCGTCGTCGATTAATTCGATGTGCCGAAGGACTCGAGGACTCTCTGGGTCCTCTTCTTTGTCTGCAATGACGATTAATTTGTTGGGAAAAATACTGAACCCTTAAAAACTTGCGTTAGTAATACCAAAAAATGCGTATATATATTTTTTTGAGTAGAATAAATTATTTTGCGTTAGTTAAAATGGTTATGTTTGAATGGAATTTATTATAACAGTAAGTCTTGTGATTTTTGATTGATAAAAATTTTTTTTTATGTTTTATAGAATTTTCAAAGGGGTAGTTCTTAGATATTTTGCTGTTTTATTAATTTTTTTTTTGGTTTTTTGGCAAAAACTTGGTAAATAAGCGAGATAATGAAAAATGTTATTTGAGTTGATCGATTTGGCATTAAATTTTCTATAAAAATTATAGAATAAATTTTTTCGATATTTTGACTCGTTCTAGAGATATTTTGAAAAATTGAAATTTCTCAAAAATCGATAATATTTCAATAACTGAGAGAAATGTGAAAAAATTTACTCGTAATTTTTTGTAGGAAATTTAATGCTGCATCTTTTATTTTAAATAACATTTTTCATTATTTTCCTTATTTTCCGAGTTATCGCGAAAAAACTAAAAAAAAAAATCATGACAAATCTTGGATTTCCAAGGAATCCAACCCTTTCTAAAATTTTACAAAAAAATTTTTTATAAAAGTTGAAATATTGGGAATTTTGTTTTCCTACCAAAAATGTAAAATAATTTTTTTTTTCTTGATATTTTGACTCGTTTTCGAGATATTTGAAAAAATTTAAATTTCCAAAAATCAGTAATATCTCAAAAACTGCTGAAGATTAAAAAAAAAATTATTGAACATATTTTGTAGATAATTTAACGCCCAATTATTCTAACGTCATTAAATTTTTCGTTATCTCGCTTGGACATCGAGTTATGGCTAAAAAACAAATAAAAATCATAAAAATTCCAAGATTTCCATGGAATAAAATTTTTTTGTCTCAATCAAACTCAGATTAATACTCGGTTATTGTTAGTTTCATGATGCGATATAAATTAATAATTACTTTAACCGAGATGAAAATTTTTAAAAATATTTTGGATAATTTTTTTTAAACGAAAAATTAATAATTTACCTGAAATACAACAAAACAATACTTACAAAATACAACAGCTAAAAATTCCTTAGTTTCAATATACTTGGTCAATTGTTCTCTATTAATATTTTCAATGCTTGCGTCATTTCTCTGTTTCACCATCCAATCCAAAACTTCAGTCTCATCCAGTAAGTTTCCTGTTTGGGAACGTAAATCTCGTCACTCTCGAAGACTTTTTTTTTCTTCCACTTAAAAAAAAAATGTCACAACTAAAAAATCCGTGCAATATTAGAATTAAATAAAATCACACATAAAAAAAATTTCTAAACATTAATTTTCACAAGTTAAACCAAACAACTTCGGTCACTGGAAGTTTTTTTTTTTTTGTTTCAAACAACTGGTCAGAGCTACGATCTCGACGCCAAGACAATGACAACCATTTTTTCACAATTCGAGATTATTGAAATAAAAAAAAAACATTGATGGCTGTCAATATTGACGGCGGGACCGTTCTGGAATGGCTATGACTCATGCGAACATGATATACGCATTGAGATATTGAAATAAAAATTACCTACCACTATTCTATAATACAAATGAAAAATATAACCATAAAGATGTAGTAGGAAAGATATTTTATTTGCAACGTGTCAATATAATTTCTCCGTATACATATACAAGTTACAATTGTTTATCACTAATAAAATGACAATCTGTCACAAGGCTTCATCGGTAGAATCATAAAATGATTATTTCTTAATCAAAAATTAACCGATCGAGTATTGATAAAATTGCAATGGAGAACGTTACAGACGAGTGTTAGGCTAAAATTAAACAAAAAAAAAAAATCAAAAGAGAAAAAAAAAGAGTGCATCGGCTAGATTTCTTTGGCTAAACTAATATATATAATTCACTGTGTGAGAGCAGGCAACGCAACGCGTATATTAAAATGCGAAAACGGAAATGCGCTCGTAATATGAAATGGCGATCAAAAGTGAATGCGATAGAAGAAATCTAATCGAAAAAATAAAAAAAGAAACTGAGACACAGATTCCACGAGTAAATTGTGTTTATACAAAGAAAAACAAAATCAAGAAAGACACGAGATTTTTTTTTTTCAATATATCGCATGACTAAAGCCAAAAATTTTAAATCAAAATATCTTCTAAATTATTAAAAATACAAATTTTTCTTAAGAAATCTTTTTTATAGAGAATTTTATTATCTACAAAAAAGATCTTATATAAGATTGATCAAATTCGCATATTTAATAAGATATTAGCAAGTAAAACAAAAAAAGTTTCAAATTTTGAGCGATACGTCTTGTTTTTTTGGGTTTTAAATACGCGATATGCAAATTATATAAGTGATAAATGAAAAATCGTGTCTTTCGGCAATTAAAAATATATATTTTCTATTGATAAGGATGCAGAGAATGGCAGTGACGATGATGAGAACGGAGGTGGATGATTCGTGCTCGTCGTAGCCACACAATACGAGTTCCCCTGGGCTCTCGCAATTTGTTGATGCTTGTCTCCATGGTTATTTCAGCAGACTTCAGACCTTCATGAGGTAAGGAATCCCCGCGACAACTGGAACATCCAATTTTCTAATTGATATATCCCTCTGGTGAACAGGCGTTTTCATATTTACCACTTCCGAAAAATCCCTTTTTCGATTTTGACGCCACTTTTCCACCCTTGTCTCCATCCTTCTTTGCATTTTTTTTGCTGTCCTTTGCAGAGAGCTTGTTTATTGGCTTGAGAACCGGTGCAACGGTGGACGACGGTGTTGATAGCTTGTTACTTGAGGGCTTCGTCTTGGGCGGTGCAGTAACGCGGCTCATCTTGGCCACCTTGGTACCAAGATTCAGATTAACCCGACAGCACTGGTAAGGCTCATAGGAGGGTATCGTGGGTTTCGCGCTTTTACCGCCCATTCCAATGTAGAAACAGCCGTCGCCTGTCGGTAAGCAAACATCAACGTGTCAGACAACATGATAATGGCTGGTCTTTTGTGGTTTTTTTGTTTGTCAATTACAAAAACTCGTCTCACGCAACGACTAAGGGTTTGTTTTTTTCAGTAGGTTAGATTCAGCATTATATGCTTTTGTTAGAGTGATACAGCGGGGCCTGTTTTGCTCTAAAAGTCGTTGTTTTTGTGTGTCAGTGTGTTACAAACACGAGGCAATTATCATCAATGCTTAGAAACAAATCAAACGTGCAAATTTATACGTTTATTATAATCGATTTATCCCCGGTGATCAGTGAATTTTTTTTTTTCAAACTTAATTATAGTCTTGGAATTAATTCATTGATCACTGTATTTTTTAAAAATAAAATATAAAGCGAGAAAATGCATTTTTAAATGCAAAAAAAAAATCGAGATTACAACCCAAATTAAATGTCATGCTGCCAAATATCTCGATTTTTTTGTTAGTCAGAATTTTTTTTTTTTTTTAACTAAAAAAATTCTGTGTAAAATTTTATGAACATAATTATCAAAAAAAAAAAAATTTTTTTTTTCGTTGAAAAAACAGCATTTTCATCGAGATTATTTAAATGTAATAAATGCGAAAAAAGAGAAGAAAAAAATGAATAAATGCGCTACGCCCTCCAGACCAGCCTCCCTGTTTGCAGAAAAAAAAAATCTATAGAAAAAAACTACGTCAATTTTTGTGTTTGTGTGATGAATTGATGATTTCTAGAAAGCCTTTGATTTGAGAGAGCCAACGAGTCGATTTTTGGCGCGTGGATATATGGGAACTAACTATATCAGCTTTTGGGTTTTTTTTAAAAACTATAATCAAATGTCATCCAAAAGAAAAATTTGAAAAGTACGTATATATGTGACTAGAGCCACGCGTTTGTCATTTGTTGGCACTTTGAATCCTCTCTGCGATCAATCCAAGATATACCTACTATGGGGTCTTCGTGGGTTGTGGATATTTTGTGTTTTTTTTTGTCACTCCATTCGTTTAGTATTTTATTCCAGATGTCTGGAGATTTTGGAGAATTGGATCCAGATTTTGAGGTTAACTGCTTTGTCGTTGTCCATTTACCTTTATCTTGGACTTTCTTCACAGCCTTGCCACCTTTTTTGGCTTTTTTATTATCATTATCATCATCATCATCATCATCGTCATCACCATCGTCTTTATCATCATCATCATCATCCTTGCCATCATCCTCATCATTATCATCATCATCATCATCATCATCACTATCATTACCTGTGTACCAAGAGCATCAGACGTAATCATAAACGTTTGTACTATTTTTTTTTCACTATTTTTTCTAAATTTTCGCGATGAATTTAGAGACGCTGGAGGTCAAATATTCGCTTCGTCTGTATCTAATTTTTTTTTAGCAAGCTTTGAGATAAGGCGCTAACAGATCGACAGTTAAACATGCGAGATAGAAAAAAAGAGATAGAATAGAATAAATAAATGTTTTAATATTGTTATATTGGTTGATTGTGTATAGATGTGCCCTATACTATTTTTTAGGTATAAAAAATCGAAAAATTAACCAATTTAACTGTTTATTTATTCATTTCGTTCGTGTCTTTGCAGCGGATTTCTGAATATTGCGTCACAAAACGGCAATACAGTTGAAACAACAATTTTCAATCTTTCATAAAAAATTTTTAAATCATGATATTTTAATGTTGTTTTAGTTTTTGATGCTTTTCATGAAAAAAAAAGATATTCACGTAATTGATCTCTAAAAAAATTTGATAAAAAAAGGAATTTTTTTGAGTATAAAATTGAAAAAGAGCATAATAGAATCATATTTTTTCAATTTTTATTTCTATATTCGTAAATCCACCGCAAAAACGAATAGAATGAAAAAATTTTTGATATTTTTCGATTTTTTATGCTAAAAAAAAAACAAAAGAACCACACATCTAAACAATTACCGCTATTTTTTATATAAAAATTCCGATAAACACGTAAAAATTGTGTAGTAATTCACGTCGTTATTTTAGAAAAAAAAATTAAAAAAGTAAAAAAAAAAAGATCAAACTCATTAAGAAGAAAAAAAATGCATTGATACTTGCTTTGAATGGAAAAAAATGTGGAAAATGTTAGTTAACCGCTACATTTTCGTAGAATCTAGTGAAATTGTTGATCGAAAGCAAAAAAAAAAAATTCATATAGAGTTTTCCTAAAGTTTGTCATAGATATATAATTCGATGATTAAAATAGTGGGGAGCGCGCACGCTTCATCGGTATGACCACGACTGATTTGTCGTTGTGCTTCGAAGCCGGTATATCAGTCACGATCGATATTAAAGTCACAAAGAACAGTACACCCGTAATAATAATCATCATTCTAGATGTTCTCTTACTTTTTTGTTCGATTAGCCATTCCAGAACTTTGTCCTCGTTCTTAAGATTACCTATAAAAGTCAGACACACGCACACGTGTATAGAATAATTCATATTTTCGTTTTTGTCAATTCACACACTTATTTATACTCTATATTTGTATTTTTAAAAAATTTTTAAAAAGATTAATTGGTATTCAGGACTTTTAAATGTGTAGATATCATGCTCAAGGGGTTGTTACCCTTTTTTTCTTGAGTAACAGAATCTTTTGTAGAATTATTAACAGCTAAAAAAAATTTTTCGCGATATTTAAGATTTTTTTTTAACGATTTTCATTGAAAAAAAAAATGACTTGGATTTTTTTTTTTCTACTTCAGATCTGTTGCTCAGTTGTGAAAATAATTTAATTTTAATGAAAGTAAATTGACAAGATGATTCTTACCGTCATACATGATGGGAACACCAGTTTCGTAATAAACAAGTGCAGGGAATGAAAATATTCCAATTTCCGCCGCGAGTTTGGCGTCCTTTGATTTGACAAATTGAATTCCATGTTTGTCAGTGTCGTCGTCAATTGTTTCGAGCTCTTCCAAAATTTCCCGACACGTATCACATCGTTCGTCGTCATCATCTACAAAGAAATTGATAATTGAAGTTGATTGTCGGGATTATTTCGAGTTTATGCTGATTATTCTTACAGAAGAATACGGCTAGGTGCTCGACATCGTTGATAAGAACTTGTAGAGTCTTGCGATCAACACTCTCGATCACGTCTGGCGTAGATCGACGCAGTTCCAGCACCCAGTCGAGAATCGCCTCCTCGTGCATCATGTCACCAGTGTAAATTTGACGGAATTTATGTCGATACAGTGCCAATGCTGGTAATCCAGGCAAATCATACTCCTTTTCTATTCCATCATCCGAAATTTTAACGAAATCAATGTCTTCCTCCTCACACTCGTCGTCGATATTTTCCAATTCTTGCAGAATCTTTTGACTGCGCTTGTCACCCTCTTTGTCTAAGGAGAAACAAATTTTTTTTTCAAAATCCAAATTCACGTTTAAAATATTTATGTAATTGTTAGGAACTTACAAAAAAAGACAACAACGTAGTCATTTTCCTCGAGAATATTTTCAAGCATCTTGGAATTAACTTCTTCAATTTTTCCCGGTAT
Source organism: Macrocentrus cingulum (assembly GCA_002156465.1). Lineage (NCBI taxonomy): Eukaryota > Metazoa > Arthropoda > Insecta > Hymenoptera > Braconidae > Macrocentrus > Macrocentrus cingulum. The sequence continues at coordinate 5,469 of MVJL01000193.1, read as the reverse complement.
TTCCAGAGTGTTTTCATCAGTTAACCACGACAAAACTTCGTCCTCGTCCTCTAAATCTCCGCTGTATACTAAAGGCTCTTTATTTCTGAAGAATGCAAGGATTGGTAAATTTTTTAATCCATGTTTTTTTGCTAGTCCTGTATCTTCAGTTGTGACAAAAATTATTCCATTCTCGTCGAGCTCATCATCGATATTTTCGAGCTCCTTCAGGACAGTTTCACACTGATCGCCCTCATCACAACGCCCAGCTATTAATTAAAATCACAATTAAAACTCATATTACATATTAATGACTAAATCACCTTCTTAAAGGTAAAAAAAATTTTTTTATCCAATTTTTAAAAGAGTATTCTTTCGAAATCTGGAATTTCTGTAGTTTTTTTTTAGTTTTTCAACGATAACTCAAAAAATAAGGGAAATGATGAAAAATATTACTGAAAATGAAAGATGTAGCACTAAATTTTCTACAAAAAATGTTTAATAAATTTTTTTGTATCTCGCCGAATTTTTGAAATATTACCGATTTTTTGAAATTTTTATTTTTCAAAATATCTCGAAAACCAGGCAAAATATTCAAAAAAATTATTCCACATTTTTTGTAGAAATTAAAATTTTCTATTTTTTTATCGCTATGAAATTTCTCGTTATCTTGTTTATTTACCGAGTTATCGATGAAAAATTGAAAAGAATTTCGAAAACTCCGAAATACCTTTTTTAAAAATTTAAACTACTTTTTTTTTTTACTTTACAAATGTGAAATTAAAAAAAATTAAGATACTTGCAGAAGAAAACAACAACGTATTCGTGTTCGTCGATGAGGCCAGCAAGAATTTCATCAGTAACTTCCTCAATAGTAGCCGATTTTTTCTGCTCAATCAGCCACTCGAGAACCTCATCTTCATTGAGCAAATCGCCCTCGTAAATCGCCGGTATTTTATTCTCAAAATAAACCAAAGTCGGCAAATGATCGATGCCCAAATCTTTGGCCTCGGCGTCGTTGTCCATTCGGATAATGACGATATTCTCCTTCTCCAGATCGTCGTCGATGTTTTCGAGCTCATTCAGGATGCGTATGTTCTGCTTGTCCTCTTTGTCATCTAAGGCACCAGGATGAAGTGAATGAGGGTGAACCTTGGTGATGACGACGACAATGATATGACAAGACCGACGACGTCAAAGGTATGACTCACATCGGAGATACTTACAAAAAAGCACGGCGAGGTATTGCTGGCTCTCTATCAATTTCTCCATCATCTCGTCCGTTACTTCGGGGATCTCACGGTGCTTTTTCTGGTGGATTAACCAGCCTAGAAGCTGATCCTCATTCATCAGATCACCTGACGACATTCGAGAATGAAAAACAAATTAATTTAATCGAAAAAACTTACGGGAAGAAAAAATTTTAATTTAAGTTAATTCAAATTTTTTTATGATTTTCTTACACTTAATCTTGATTTTCCCCACAAATACAGCTTCGCTGTAAAAAAAAATAGGCGCCGAGATCATTCGCCTTCACAAAAATATGCGAAATCGGTATATTAATGACCAAGTTCGATAATTATAATTAATTTTATTAATCATTAGTAAGATAATTGTGAAATTTAGAGATTTTAAGAATTATAAACCAGTTTTGCACGCTCTTTTGTTTGATTTAAGAAGTTTGAGATGCGCCAAGTAGGTTTATAACTCTCAAAATCTCAAATTTTCACAATTATTTTACTACTAATTAATAAAATTAATGAAAGCTATCGAATTTGGTCATTAATATATCGATTTCGCATATTTTTGTAAAGGCGCATGAACTTGGCGCCTATTTTTTTACAGCAAATCTGTATTTTCAGGGGATTTCACATATTTTTGTTCAAATAAACAGAAAAAAATCGGAAACCTTTGGATAGATTCACTGCAAAAACCATAAAAAAAAAACGATCTAGACCTCATCCTCGGCGCAGTCATCAATTTATTACTTTTCCTAGAATCCATAAAACAACCTAATTCCGTTCAGAACTCGACACAACCCAAAATTTTAGTCTGAAATACACAGAATAGCATGCAGTACATATATACACGTTCTGCATTTCATGTATTTTTTTCATCAATCAATCACAACGCGGGAATAAATGTCTAAATTTGCTGCAACTGTTTTTTTTTTTTCAATCAACTAATCACAGCACAAGAACATTTCTAACAACCAATCAGCATAATGTCACATTTTGCCTGGGGATAAAAATTTTATTTGTACCAAAAATCGCGGAGAAACATTCGTTGCTAAAGATTAATTTGCCTCATTACTGCACCGAATTTAAAAATTCTGAGCTCACAGATGTATCTAAAGAAAATAAAACGTGGAAAACTAATTACCATCATAAATATGCGGAATTCCTCTCTCAAAAAGCACCAAAGTCGGCAAAGTATCGATGCCATACTCCTTAGCTTCCTCATCGTCGTCAATCTTGACAAATGCAATGTCGTGCTGATCACAATCGTCATCAATATTCTCCAACTCGCTGACAACCCTTTGACTCTTTTTTTGGTCCTTGTCGTCTGGAATACGCGCAATAAATCGGTATTATTTAAGGATTACAAGTAACAGAGTAGTTAAAATACTGACAGAATAGAACCGCAACATGAGGCATTTTCTGTATCACCATGTCAAGCATCTCATCCGTAATGTCCTCGATTTCATCCGTCGCTTGCTGCTGTTCAAGCCACTTGAGCACTTTCTCCTCGTCCTCCAGGTTGCCCTCGTACAAAGTTGGTATTCCCTTTTCAAAGTACAGTAGCGTAGGCATTTTTTCAATTCCATACTCCTTGGCCTCGTCGGGATTGTCTATCTTGACGAACACTACGCCCAGCTGATCGCACTCGTCGTCAATGTTCTCCAGTTCGTTTAGAACCCGCTGAGACTTACGGTCATTGTTGTCGTCTGGTTTAATTTGGGGCTTGATTAGTTGGATATTTTTTTTAGGTGTGAATTAGTACTTACAGAAGAGGACTGCCAGTGTTTTGCCCTCTTTGACCAAGCGATCTAGCATCTCGTCGGTCACGTCTTCAATTTCATCTTTTTCTAGTTGCGCCAAAAGCCACTCGAGTATCTCTTCCTCATTTTCGACATCACCTGTTATTGAAATTCATGTTGGAAGAGTGTTTTTATGCGATAAAAATTGAAATGATGTATTCTTTTTTAATAAATAATCGAATTTACCATCGTAAACATTCGGTATTTGTCTTTCGAAATAAACAATCGCTGGCACCGAGTCAATTCCAAATTCATTCGCTGCTTTTTCATCGTCAATTTTGACAAACTGAATTCCATGCTTGTCCAGATCGTCATCAATTTTCTCCAACTCAGAGAGTACCTGCATCGAGTCCTCGTCTCCATGATCGTCTGAAAATACATTGATAAAAATACTTTGAAAAGAAGACAAAAAATTTTTTTTCCATGACGTACAGAAGAGAACGACGAGGTTGTCCATATTGCCGATTAGAGTGTTCAGGGTCTTGACAGTCACGTCTTCAATAACGTCCTCCTCGTCGCCGGTACTTTTGTTTGCCACTAGCCACTCGAGCACATCCTCCTCTTTGGACAGTTCATCTGAAAGCGAGTTGATGACGAGTGTGAAAAATTATTTTAGGCGGGGAAAAAAATCGCAGTTTACTCACGTTCGTAAATAATGGGGATTTGATGACGATAGTAGACTAAAACAGGCAGTTGCCCGAGGTTGTATTCCTCTGCCAATCGCTCGTCTGCAATCTTCACAAAACCAATTCCAAGCTGATCTGCCTCGTCGTCGATATTTTCCAACTCCTGCAGGGCCTTTGCACACTTCTTGCAGTCTGGCTTGTCTGTCCCATTTCCAATCAAGGCATAGTGTTAAAATTTCAATAAAATAACGGGTTTTTTCTACTCTTTAAAAATGTAACAGTGATCGACGGATACTACGGTATAAAAACTAAGTATTTTACAATTTTATCCAACTTATTTAAATGAAATAACTTTTGTCGCATCTTTTTAATTATAAATTATGTTCTGTTAAAAAAATTTAAGTAATATCGTGGATAAATTTCATTTTTTAACAACTTTAAATATATGTTTTTTGTCAATAATTTAGGGAAGAAAATTTACAGATGTGAATAAAAATTATTCGTAGAATTAAAAGGAATAAAAGATTGTAAAATTCATGGTTTTTTACAAAAATACTACTAAAATCACAAATCAAACAATTAATTATCCACTGTTTCATGTTTAGAGAGTAAATCGCATCACTAATGCCAAAAAGAAGATAAAAAAGTTTCTTTTTTTTTTTTTTTAGCAATTACTCGATAACCAAGCAAGATAACAAAAAATGCCATTCTAGTTAAATGATTGGTAATTAAATTTCTTTAAAAAAATGTAAATAACAATTTTTTGTATCTTTTGTAGTTTTTGATAAATTTTGAATTTTTTTAAATTCTTATTTTTCAAAATATCTCGATAATAAAGCAAAATATCACAAAAATTTATTCTATATTTTTTGTAGAAAATAAAATTTCTCATCATTTAATTGTGATAATATTTTTTGTTATCTCGCTTATTTACAGAGTTATCGGGATATTAATAGGGAAGAAATATATTGGACGCTCTTTTTTGGCTCTTATAGTGACGCGACATATCTACATTTGCGTGATACTACTATATAAATGAAGAGAAAAAACAAGCAATTATTCAATAAGCGACTAATATAATACATTTATACAAATATAAAAAGCATGGGAGTAAAAAGCTCTGTTTTATCTATCTACAGTTCTTCTAAATTAATATATACATAGAACGATACATTTTTTTTAATATGTATAGATAAATGTCTATTTTTAGAGATAATGTACTTACTAGAACCAGCACCAGTACAGCGCTCCGTATCTGGACCTATTCACGTTGGTGCACACAAAAAAAGAATAATATTCAAATTTCAAATTATTTACAAAATATAGGATAACCATGATGGAGCTCTCGGTTTTACAAAAAAAAGCAAAATCACTATAACCAAAAACAAAAAAGAAATCCATCTAAAACCCTATAATATTTTATCACAAACAAAAATCTTCTTTCAAACAAGTATTTCTTCATATCATGCACTTTGTACTTTTCCTTCCTCGCTATAAATTGAAGTATTGAAAAATAAAATTGCGTATATATACATATTTATGTGCTTATTTACAAAAGCTAAGAAATCTTCGTTTAACGGGTTATAAAATTAATGTAAACAATAAAATCTCTTTCAAAAAAAAAACAATCAAACAAAAACTTACAGAAGAGAACGGCAACAAATTCAGTGTCTTCAACAATTTTACTGAGAATTTTCGCATTAACTTCCTCAATTCGATCTGGCAGATCCATTGCCTCAAGACTCGTTAAAAAATCCAGGACACTCTCCTCATCCATCAGGTCACCTATTATCGAAAAAAAAAAAAAAAAAAAAAAAAAAATTG
>MVJL01000187.1:0-19890 GCA_002156465.1 Macrocentrus cingulum | reverse complement strand
CGGCCGTGCCAACTGTACGGCTCGCCGTCTCGTACAGTAGCGCCAGTGCGGCAGCTCGGCGAAGTAGATTGAAATTAGAAAAGTCTAGGGAAATATGGCTTCAGTACCGTATCCCCTCAGACCCTGCATTCGACCAGCCAGTGTTCAGGTGTTAAAGGACAACTTCTACACGGAAAACAAGCTCCATAGGCTATGTTCAATACATTCGAGTTTACCTCGTCATCCTGGTTGTATCTAGGTAATCCCAAGGTATAGGGGGACAACGGCTACAGGGAAAAACAGCTCGACAGTGTCTCGACGCTCTGTCCGGGTGTGAAGGAACAACTTCTACAGGGCAAACGAGCTCCATAGGCTATGTTCAATACATTCGAGTTTATTCGTATTCATACCCATGAACACGGTATAAAAATGTTCTTATCTATTTTCACTCTATGCGTAATAATAATAATATTTTTTTTAAGTGATTCAGTTGACCTCAGAACAGACCATTCATGCGAAATGTTATTAGTCACTTGGAATGCAGCAAAGTGTTGATTCCAACAAGTATCACGAATTTTGAATTAGCGGGCTGCGGATCTGGAGAATTTTGCGATGACATGATGGCTACAATGATGGCTACAATAATCACATGCGAAAAAAAAACGTTTAATAATAGTATTTACACCGCGTATAAAAGGTGTTTTTTTATGGATTTTATATTTATTAATTCGTACCGTTCGTTATTTTTAGTATAAAAATCTGGTGATACTTACGTATTAATTATGTTGCTGAACCGTAACACAAAAATATAGTTCGTTATTCACGTATTCACTATAGTTCACGAGAAAACACCGAACGTTCCGACTGTTTGCGAGATGAATTTTAACTGTGCCTGCTTTTCCTCAGTCACAGCCAGTCTTACTTTTTCCCCCCTTTTCCTAGTTCCCCGACTCGTCGGGTAGCCAGGTCAAAATTTAGCAAGCGGGCGAGACAAGGACAGTTAATAGTCACCCTTTGCATTTATCTCATTCCAATAAATGCAGGTTTAGACCTAGCCCAGCGCCGTGCTAGGTCTATTTGTACCTGCATTAGATGAAAAGCAGAAATCCTTATGGGACACACTGAAATTTTATTTGTGCAGGTAAAACCGAGTTAACGCACAAATATTACTATGGGACCGTCGTAAAAATTTGAAGAGATCACTGCAATAATGTCTAAAGACAGTAGTGAATTTTGAGAATCACTGATTCTGCTACTCAGCACTCCAGAAATTACAATGGGACGTTCACAAATTTTCCGTTGCCCATACTAATTTCTTACAGCTACTGTAGTAATTTCACATAGAATATGACGATGGTCCACGAGTCTTAAAGTTCCACAGTACATTTTCGTGAGACCGTTTCTCCGAGTAGCATATGAGCCTTTGAATTAGGCGTGAACGGATCCGGGAGTTTCTCGCTCCGCGAAAATGCACTCAAAATCAAATTTCTCATCTGAATGCAATTAGGCGGAATGGCATCATAAAATCCGCGGTGATAATCACAGAGACATTCCAGAAAATCATGCAGCAATACAGCAGTACTCTCAGTGTGTTCCTCTGTGCAGAAAAAACAACAGACTTGGTGAGTGTAACATTACGAAAAAATACGGCGACAAACACTTAAACAGATCAATCAACAACTGAGCATACATACCCCAACATTTTTGCTGCTGAGTGACAGCCAGCATGCGTCCTAACTCTGGCCTTTTATCGAATTTTCTCTTTGTGTTTTCTGTACATAAGCACAGGCCAGCTTCATGTTGTCTGCTGCGATGACGTTGGCCGCCTGCACCACGAGTACCTTCTGCTGCGGCGCCGAGCCCTTTATGGCCGCTATAAATGCTTGTATCAGGTTGTTGCTGAGTGAGGTGAGCATCTGATCACGGTAGGTATAATCATCGTCATGCGGACTGTGAGGTTTTGAATCATGTAATGAGCCGCTGCAATCATTCGTGCTTCCTCTGGATCCAGCGTGAAATCTTTCCCGCACTGTTTGCTCGCTCGCTCGTGGTCATCGGCGTTATCTACTCCTGAACCGCTCGCTCAACTGCCGGTCTCACAAATTGCTTCAAGGGCGGATGAGTCTGAGGCAGGTTTGTTGATTATTGAAATGTGTGGGGTGATATTTTCTACTCCTGCTACACTAACCTCACTTAATGTAATTGAATCGTGATTCGGGAGGTCCTGCCGTCAGTGAGGGAATAGTATTAGCCGACCGTCCGGGCTGTGGAACAATCGTTTGTCCACTTGTTGTGGTATTGACCGTAACTTCTCCATCGCATTTCAGTCATCTAGATGTGACACAATTAACGAAAATACTTATCAGACTGGGATCACAGTCCCATAGCCCGAAAAAAACGCCGGAACAGAGAACGCAGAACGTTCCTCATATTTGTTGAAATAATTCAAAATGGCCGACTCGATTTTAACCAATGAAAAATATTTCGTGTTCTGGCTCTCCCCTAGGGATCGAACCCGAGAGGTGCTGCTTCTGGCGGTGAGGGCGAAAGACTGCATTGGTGATAATCATTGGTCACGGGTGGTCGCGGGTGGTTTAAATTTGAATTCGTACACTTTTTATACACTGGCTGAAAACTTTTGTCGGACACCCTACGGCGTGTGTGTAGGCGGATTTTGAAGGTGTATTTTGACGAAATTCAGACAATCTATTGCGTGAAATTATTCGAAATTATGAAGTTGTTTCTTGCAGACCGGACAAACTGCATTAAAACGTTCATCCCGTTTTATAAAATACTCTGCATTAGCTGCACAGTCTGCACGGACGCTTGAGTGACGGCATGGAACACATTTAATTTTCTTTCCTTGAACCTGGCAACTATAACATCGTCCGCGATGATTTCTAGTGTCATTTACTCTTCGACGGTACATTTGTACCTCAATATCGACCATTTTCAATGTTCGTAGGTCCGGCATTACATCAGGATAACTGAAAAACCAAAAAGTGTGATTATTAGTATTATTATTATTATTATTCTTATTCTTATTATTATTATTATTTGTGTTGTTGACTGACGTTTATTTTTTGATCTGTAGAAATTTCAAGTCTGTTTTATCACAAATCGATCTAATATTCTACCTCTAATTGGCTTTTGCAAAAATAACATCCGATGAGTGGTTTGAGAAGACGGCCAGTTGTTTGATAAAAGATTCTGCCTCTCTTTAAAATAACATCCGATGAGTGGTTTGAGAAGACGGCCAGTTGTTTGATAAAAGATTCTGCCTCTCTTGTTCTTGCCCAAGCCGAACTATCGAAACTGCTGTGATGATGGGTGCCTATTACCATAATTTCTCCGTTCCCAAACTGCCTCAAAACCACAGCACATGTTTCTTGCCCAAGCCGAACTATCGAAACTGCTGTGATGATGGGTGCCTATTACCATAATTTCTCCGTTCCCAAACTGCCTCAAAACCACAGCACATGCTCTAAGACTCGATTTTTCAACACAGTAAAAAGATACTGCCTCATCTTCGCGTTGATGTTTCTCCGTTCCCAAACTGCCTCAAAACCACAGCACATGCTCTAAGACTCGATTTTTCAACACAGTAAAAAGATACTGCCTCATCTTCGCGTTGATGTGTCGATGCATCACGGCGATAAAGGTGATAGTCGAAAGTTAATTCATCGACAAACTACATAGTTGAAAAATTTACTATAGATATATATGCCAAATAATCACTAAATACAAGAAAGGTAAATTATTATTCTACATATATAAAGATTCTTTATTTGATACTCTAAAATTTACTATAGATATATATGCCAAATAATCACTAAATACAAGAAAGGTAAATTATTATTCTACATATATAAAGATTCTTTATTTGATACTCATCATGATTTTAAACCTTTATCTGCCAAATAATCACTAAATACAAGAAAGGTAAATTATTATTCTACATATATAAAGATTCTTTATTTGATACTCATCATGATTTTAAACCTTTATCATTAACGAGTTCCAACCTTACTTAGAAACAATTGAAACTATAAACGCCAAACTTCACATGCCATAATAATCGAATCATTTTCTAAAAATTCTCTTTATCGACAAAAGAAGAAAATTTCAAATATATATTAACTATAAACGCCAAACTTCACATGCCATAATAATCGAATCATTTTCTAAAAATTCTCTTTATCGACAAAAGAAGAAAATTTCAAATATATATTAAATAAAAAAGAATTCGGGGGGATTTAGAATTAAACTTGCCTGGTCAATTTCTATACGTTATAATAATGTTTTAATTGTCTTATTGTAAAGAAAAGGAAACGCGATTGTTTAAGTTTATTTCAGAAAAATTTGTTTCTAAAGGAACTTCTTTAATCCAAATGGGTACTTATTCAAAAAAGGTAGTTATTGATGTTTAGAATAAGCCTACAATGTTTAATTGAGAGAATATAAAAAAAAAAAGTTATCAGAAAATTTCCAAAAGCGTATATAACTCTGAAATATTACAGGTGGAAGGGAAATTATTGAAGACTGAATTCCCTATAAAAACGCTTCATGAAGTTTTTTGCATCATTATTAGTTTTTGAGATATTATCGAATTTTGAACATTTGTGTTTTTCAAAATATCTCGAAAACCAAGCGAAACATCGAAAAAAAATTAGTCGACATGTTTTGTAGAAAATTAAATTTTTTAATATTTAACTTCAACAACATTTTTCATTATCACGCATAGTGACCGAGTTATCGGCAAAAATCGACAATGTCTGCGCAATGATTGACTCTTTTTGCTTATTTATAGAGATTACCGTTGTAAATTTGGGTGATTAAACCATTGCCCTGGACGTGCCACCGTGCGGAATGGAGTATTTCAGAGCAACGGACTCCACTCAAATGGGTACTTATTCAAAAAAGGTAGTTATTGATGTTTAGAATAAGCCTACAATGTTTAATTGAGAGAATATAAAAAAAAAAAGTTATCAGAAAATTTCCAAAAGCGTATATAACTCTGAAATATTACAGGTGGAAGGGAAATTATTGAAGACTGAATTCCCTATAAAAACGCTTCATGAAGTTTTTTGCATCATTATTAGTTTTTGAGATATTATCGAATTTTGAACATTTGTGTTTTTCAAAATATCTCGAAAACCAAGCGAAACATCGAAAAAAAATTAGTCGACATGTTTTGTAGAAAATTAAATTTTTTAATATTTAACTTCAACAACATTTTTCATTATCACGCATAGTGACCGAGTTATCGGCAAAAATCGACAATGTCTGCGCAATGATTGACTCTTTTTGCTTATTTATAGAGATTACCGTTGTAAATTTGGGTGATTAAACCATTGCCCTGGACGTGCCACCGTGCGGAATGGAGTATTTCAGAGCAACGGACTCCACACTTGTGAGCCTGATGAGCATGCTCAAGAGGAGCGCGATATGCACGCCGAATTGAACCGTTTATCAACACGTGTGTCGAAAACTCGGGCCGCTTTCAATTGCGTTGCGCGCGAGTAAGTGATACAATTGTTGATATGTTACTTGTTCAAATCGTAGATTCAATTCCTAAAGTGTTTTCTATTCAGCGGTTTACTAAAAACTTAAAGGAACATATACATATATGTTATCGACGACATAACAGTACTAAACAAAATCCAGGTTTACAATTTAAATTTAAAAAAATTTTTTGGTGGCGCTTTCACTATCACAAAAAAAGTAGTACGGTTTTAAAACTTTATTGAAAGTAGAGTTGTTATTTTAGAGAACTCGAGCGGGTAAAAAAATTTCAATTGAAACAGTTTTATTTATAGAACAAGAAAATATTGTACTGAAAGATAAAGAACATAAGCATTATAAGATTGAAAAAACTTAAGGTAAATCCAAACATGGAAAGTTTAAAAAAAAAATCCAGTGGGCCTTTTCACAATTACGAATAAAGTAAAGATTAATGAAATGCTGTAAATTCACTTTTAATTTTCAGTCCGTAATTTGAAAATGTAGCGTCATGAATGACCTACAGAGAGAAAAAGCGGACGATGTTGCGCTGTAAAAATAAGGCCCCTCCCCTTCCAAACGCAACAGGCATTCGAAACGCTTATCAAATTTTGAAAGACGATCAATTGCACCGATGGTCTTATAATCAAAATAAATTCTGCACCGTCCACCTGATTGAAGGCGGCGTAACGCCATCGTTATTGATATTCGATGAGGCACTATTCAACAGTTTTCGCGACACGAATGGATTATTTTTAGATGGTACTTCACCTGATTGAAGGCGGCGTAACGCCATCGTTATTGATATTCGATGAGGCACTATTCAACAGTTTTCGCGACACGAATGGATTATTTTTAGATGGTACTTTTTCACGCGTGCCGAAAATTGATGCCAAAAAAGACTTGAAGCACTATCAGATGCGAACAATTCACGCGTTGACTGAAGACCACGTGAGTAACCTTTTATCAGAAAAAAAATATATATGTACAAGGGTGGCTCAGAAAACAGAATATTTTTATTTTTCGTGTCTGGTATTAAAAAAACATGGCTTATCATATTCTAAGAACTCTATATATATGTACAAGGGTGGCTCAGAAAACAGAATATTTTTATTTTTCGTGTCTGGTATTAAAAAAACATGGCTTATCATATTCTAAGAACTCTCCGGAAAATTGGCCCGATACAAGCATTTTTATAGGTCGCTTACGAATTTTGAAATCTCCAAAACAGGTTCAAAATAAAATGAGAATTTAAGAAGTAAATATACGAATTCATAAATAAGCGAATATAGTAAATTAATAATATAAAAATATAACAATAAATAAATAACAATAAATGCCTAACAAAATAAAAACATCTACATATCAATTACTGAAAAACAATCAATGAAAAATAAAAAAATTCATCGTAAAAATGACTAGACATAGACTGGATAAAAAAAAATAATAATATCAGACTGTCCCAATCGCCTTGCTTATTATGAAATCGCGCACTGAAGCAGACTATAGAGTGGCATTCGAGTTTGTCTTCAAAAATTTTAAAGATTTCGACAAGGAAATCATGACCGATTTTGAAACTGCTTTGCGTAATGCCCTGGAGCGCGTCATGCCTAAAGCAACTATTTGCGGGTGCTATTTTCATCACAATCAGGTAAATGAATGCATTAAACAGTAATTGACTACGTACGTGCTGATGAATATATACATTAACATGACGTAAAAAAGCTAACGAGCCCTATAATTCACCTCTCATCGGAAAACATTGTCCTTTTTTATATTTTAAAAGCTGTATAAAAAATTAGCTTTTTAAAATTTCTTTAGAGGTTTTTTACGAATCGTAAAACGAGTCCATGAGTAGCCAAAATTCAAAATGAAAAATTTTTTTACCGCCTTGCCCAATTTTTTTACGCTTACAATAAATAACTTAATAATAGTAACAGTTCACAAGGTATACACTGATGAAAATTGGAGGAAAAAAATATTTTTTGTGCTGTCGCATACACAATAATGAGCAAATAAAAGTAATTATCTAATGATTCTTAAATAAATATAGGCGAGGTACTTCAAGAATATACGACTTTTTTACCTCCAAATTACTGAATAAACATAATTATATTAGTAATTATGTATTGATTACTATTAATTAATACATAATTCATTAATCGGTGTGAATATCATTAAATAGAGTTTTTCTATTCGAATTTCATTACTCAGTATAAATTTTTCAAATTGAGCGACGTGTAAAAATCTATCTCATACTATACTGATGATTCCAGAACTCATTCATTTTAGATAACTAAAAATTAATTCAGACAGTGAGAAAAGTAATCATTATTTCCAATTTTATTTTCCTTTGAGTATATATATCTGAAAAATTCTTTATAATCCATAAACAAATCACTTTTTCAGCGAACTGATCGCCGTTTAGTGGAGCTTTTAAAACACGATAATATGTGATAGAATTTTCAAGAGTCGAAAATAATACTAGTACTAAAAAATTTATTTGTGATAGGATGAGTCAAAAAGGTTGCGTTCATGTCACGCACACTCACACAAATGAAGTACACCTCTGCTGTACAAAGACTATGTCAGTCTGTCTTCGATAAGCTTCCGTGCAGGTCAGCACAATGCTGACGGGTGAGTCTTTCTTAATAAATAAAATGTGCGCTCCTAACTGTTAAATAAAATGTGCGCTCCTAACTGATAAAAATCCCGTGATTGACGAAAATTAGGGAAAAAAATTATTTTCTCACTATTATCAATTCTTTAATAACAGCTTATTCTATTGTAAGGTTAAATAAGAGTTTAAATACTTATAATGCGATTCTGTTGTTTCTTATTTATAAATTCTGTTGTTTCTTATTTCTTCATTTCTTCCATCATTACAAAAATAGAAGCAATTATCCAGATGATGAACCAAACCAGCCATGATTTGGGATGTTTGGCTAAAAGGAAAAAAATTAGAAAAACATCCAGAGGGGATAAAAAAAAAATGCAGCGATTAACGAAATTTGGGCCGATTTAAACGCGGATTCGGAGTTAGACGACGATACATTTTTTAAACGAATGGATCCTCTGATCCATCCCAAAGCCACATCGAACGTCAACTCGAAATTCGCTGGCGATGAGTTCGACAAAAATGACATCATGCCTGAAAAAGAGGCTTATGACTATACCTCAATGGACCACTCATAAAGTAAGTTCTGTTTCGTTTTTGAAAAATATTAGAGATTGGTTTCCCCCCCCCCCCCCCAAATGGGGTACTTCGGTCAATAATGCTTTACTAGAAACCAAAAAGTGGAGTGAGATCTGTCCACAAAAATACAAAAATTACAGAAATAGTTTTACTGTTGCCCATAAAATGCTATTTTACTGACGTCACATTTAATTCATTTAAGTAAAAGTTCGCCAGACATCACAAAACGTTAGACAGATGATTAGATAATAGTCGAAATAAAGTATAATTGCAATCAGAAAGAAAAATTCAACGGTATTTTTCCCTGCATTTCTAGCGTGTCCAATAAATCAAGATAATCGATCAATTGTTGATGACCTAATACCTGATGGTCAACTACTGGCTACAGGCATGGAAATATTCATTTTTGGCGACAGCACGACAGTGATTGATGTTGCTGAGGAAACCATCACTCGTATGTTTCGCATGAGTTTGAAAATAATATTCTTTCAACTACAAAAAACCGTTTTCCAATCCAGAGGATGGCAATTCGTCTGCTGAAATTATGACGCAACATATTTTGCGTCAACTACCAAACAGGTATGTTGCGACGGTTTAAACAACAGCATGAACGGAGACAAAAACGACTTCAACAGCAGCAACAACAACAGCTGCAGAAACAAAGAAAACAACAACCACTACTGCAAGAAGAACAACAAAAACTGAAACTGCAAGAACAACGTCAACAACAACAACCAGAAGTGCAAGAAGAACAACAACAACTGCAAGAACAACGTCAACAACAACAAAAACAACAACAAAAATGTAAACAGCCAAATAATGAGATTCAACAAGGCCAACAGATTCCGAAAATTGGCCTCCAAAAACAAAGACAACGATCACAGCAACAAAAACAATGCCATAAAAATCAACTTAAAAGTCATTTCCAAGAAAATAGAATAAAAAAGGTAGTGCCTACTCAAAAGTCCGATATAAAACTAAAAAAACAGCAAGTTCTCGAGCTTATTAAAAATGTTAGACTTGAAGAAGGGCAAAATGTGAAGGCTGTAAGGTATTCCGAGAATATTCAAGACATCCGCAAAGCTTTTTGAACCCCAAAAAACCGGGCGAGACAAGAATTTTAAAGTTGTTAAAATAAATCCACGCTATGCTTAAATTTCTATGCCACTGCAACGTGAGTTTGTATTAATGTGAATTTTAATTTTGTGCTCTATACTTTTACCCGATGTGTTCGAAACTTTGCTTCTACGTATGTTCAATTTCATTTCCTCATATAATATTCTCGTTATGTTTCACCTGTTAAAAATTTTATATTATTCATTATCCGTATTGTATATAATAATATTATAGAAAACCATTCATTATAAATAGACTGAAGAACTATAATTGAGCATAATAATAAAAAAAACAGACATACGAAATTTATTATGCATAATATTATAATATATAAATTTATAAATTTCAGTCGTCGTTTCAGATGTCGTGTCTTATTATGACAATCCCGTATACCAGTGCAGTCCTACTTCTAGTAAAACGCCTCAAGAGTTCGAATTTTTTGTTTTCTAAAATAGCATCAAACAAAATCCAAGCGATCTTTCATATATCAGAGAAGCGGTTCAGTCCGAGGAAAGTCTGAAACTCTGAAAAATAATTTTTTCAGATGGTATAAAGACACACCAAGCAGCTTTAGACCTCTCCAAATCTTTCCCGCCGCGGCAAGATAATAAGAGAGAGAGTGCGTTGTGCACTGCGCCCCTTCACCTTTTACGGTGGACGGTGCTTCGCGGAAGCTTTCCATCAACTCTCATCCCCAAATCTCCACATAGTCCTGGAGCTGGACCCCTCCCGTGTGCAATTTCGAGTCGGCAAGCAAATGAAGGCCCGTTAGATAGGAAAAAAATCACTGTTTCCAATGGTATTTATAGAAATTCGATCGGAGTGGTAGGTATATGTTTAAACAATCGAGAAAGTAAAAAATTTTTTTTTCTAAATTTTAAAAAGCCTATCTTATTTAGTTAATAATTGTCTATCACTTTTGTCATTAAGACATTTTCGCTAAATTCAATTGTTTAATAAATATGAACGTTTAAAGACTTTGAATTTTTCTTGACGTGCGTGCGTTCCCATCGACTTTGCTTTCCCTGAGGGAGACTTCCCCTTATACTTGGAGATATCCTAAAGACGTCCAGGTTTGTCGGGATAAACATAAATAAAGTTTTAGCGTCCCATCGACCTTGCTTTCCCTGATTAATACTTCCCCTTATACCTGGAGATAACCTAGAGACGTCCAGGTTGTCGGGATAGACTTCAATATAGCATAAATAGCCTGCAGAACTATTTTTGCTTGAAGACGTTGTCTCCTTACACCTAGAGCATTCTTCGAAACACGTGGATTTTGTGTTATGTCTTTTTCATTGGGTCTGTGACGATGACTAGATTCACGATAAAGATATCCACCAGGTCTGAAGTTAGCGTCATGTATTGAATCTAGGGATTTTCTTTTTCTAAGTTGGGGACATATTGGGGATACATTTGTCGTGCCGTACAATTGGCGTGCCGTACAATTGGCTCTGCCGTACATGTGACACCCCCTCACCCGCGTCAATTCAAATGCTCCAAAACACTCATTTAAAGTAGTGTCTCAGAATTCTATTTGAACGATCAATTATCATTAACCATAGAGTTTATTGTACTGATAATTGTTCAGCAGTCATTAAAAGGTCGAACGATCGAAAAAAAAATTAATTTAATAACTGAATTATTTATCATTGTTGGCGATCCGAATAGATACTACAGTATAACCGTAGTCGCTGTTGGGATGCCAATGATGGAAAAAACCAATGAAATAGTGAAAGGAGCATTGAAAGGATTTTGCACGGGCACTCTGACTGGAGCCGGGAATCGAACCCGGGCCCTTTCAGTTACGCGCTGACTGCTCTTCCAGCTGAGCTACCCCAGACATTGTGCACCGTCTAGTCCTCCAATACTTGCCGTCACGATTTCAAAGGTTTTCTGACGGTCGTTTTAATTCATGGTTATGGTTATCATTAACCATAGAGTTTATTGTACTGATAATTGTTCAGCAGTCATTAAAAGGTCGAACGGTTTGAGGGTTCATGGTCGGAATATAATATAATGAGAAGAACTTTTCTATGTATAAAAATATACTGTAGTATTTCTGGCCCAATTTATGAACGTCAATTCAAACGAATGAAGATGAATGAGAGAGCGTCAAAAAGATTTTGTAGATAACATAAAAACGCAGTGACTCTCCAACTATTTCATATAAAGAACTTCTCTAAATAATAGTCGAAGATCCACTGCTTTCTACTGTTACCGACAGTCATTGCTATAACCACTCTTTTGGCCATACTTGAGACGTTAAGACTTCTTACAATCATATTTTTATTGTCTGCGGCGATATTTTCATAACCTTCATGAGTGATATGTGACATCTGTAGACATTAAATATTTGTTCAGATTCTTCTAATTGGTATATAGCTCGGTCTAACAATGTCAGCACCGAAAAAAAAAACCGGGCCCAGTCAGAAAAGTTCCTTTTGAAGAAGTCGTTAAAGTACTACTGAAATACGTAGATCGCCTTCCGGATAAAATTAGCGATTTACCTGGTCCTCGGCAGCCAATCTGGGAAGAAATAGCATCGAAACATTTTTTCGGAAGATGGGGTGGAAGAGCTGTTTTTCGCGAATGTCAAGGAAATAGGAATGGTCTCTGGTCGAAATTGCATCCTGCAGCAATAACAAGTGCAAATGAAAGCATCAACAGCTCTTACGACAATAATTCTACTTGAACGGTTTGAGGGTTCATGGTCGGAATATAATATAATGAGAAGAACTTTTCTATGTATAAAAATATACTGCAGTATTTCTGGCCCAATTTCTATGAACGTGAATTCAAACGAATACAGATGAATGAGAGAGCGTCAAAAATATTTTGTAGATAACATAAAAACGCAGTGACTCTCCAACTATTTCATATAAATAATAGTCGAAGATCCACTGCTTTCTACTGTTACCGACAGTCATTGCTAACCACTCTTTTGGCTATACTTGAGACGTTAAGACTTCTTACAATCATATTTCTATTGTCTGCGGCGATATTTTCATAACCTTCATGAGTGATATGCGACATCTGTAGACATTAAATATTTGTTCAGAATCTTCTAATTGGTATGTAGCTCGGTCTAACAATGTCAGCACCGAAAAAAAAACCTGGCCCAGTCAGAAAAGTTCCTTTTGAAGAAGTCGTTGAAGTACTACTGAAATACGTAGATCGCCTTCCGGATAAAATTAGCGATTTACCTGGTCCTCGGCAGCCAATCTGGGAGGAAATAGCATCGAAACATTTTTTCTGAAGATGGGATGGAAGAGCTGTTTATCGCGAGTGTCAAGGAAATAGGAATGGTCTCTGGTCGAAATTGCATCCTGCAGCAATAACAAGTGCAAATGAAAGCATCAACAGCTCTTACGACAATAATTCTACTATCAACACCTCAGTTGATAGCTTAGATGAAAAAAGTGATGAGGAATGGGAATGTCCAGGGACCGATTTATTTCAAATTTCTATTTCAGAGGAGGTGTACAAATCTTTATGTAAAAGTTCTTCGGTGCAATATGAAAATCGTGAATATAATGTATTAACAAGAGGGGCGTGGACAGATGACATAAGCGATTTATTTTACAGAATATCCGAGTCTCGTTGTGCCATAGTTTTCAAAAATGGCAAGATTTATTCACAGGCGTCCAGTATTCACCACATTACCATTCGGGGAAGATGTTCGAGCAGATCATGTGGCAATACTTTTTTTGGATTTATGGACTTCAAGCCTACACAATTTCCTTGTTTTTTGCGTATAAGAACAAAAAATACTACGTTTGACATCAATTACGAAGACAAAAGACGTCCAGTAGGCCAAGCAAAGCGTAGAAAAATTGGAAAAGAGGCTGCTGCTATAGGTTCAGGCAATTATAGAGACCAAGGAAACCACTGACGTATTTACGGAAATAGAAAAAATGAGGTATCATCCGACATATGGTGGCTTTATCCAGGATTTAAAAAAAGATCCGTTTTACGTTTTTTACAGTTCATATGCCCAACTTCATGCATACAAGAGGTATTGTCGATTAATGAAATTGCAAAAAAAAATTTCCCAAATCTCTATAGATGGAACAGGCAGCTTGGTAAAAAATTTAGTCAACCCTATTAATGGAGCTAAAAGTAGGCATATATTTTTGTACGCGATAGTTATCAATTTTGACCACTATACAATATCGGTGCACCAAGTTCTCACGGAAAACCAAAGCACGAACTTGTTACTATGGTGGCTACGCCAGTGGATTAGCCGAGGGGCACCGAAACCGGACCAAGTTTGTTGTGACAGCTCGCAAGCTTTAATCAACGCCATTTTATTAGCATTTAATAATCAGCTCATAAAAACTTACATCGATACTCTATTATTACAAGCTCAAAATCATTCGAGTAATTTTATGCGGCAAAAAATTGAAACATTCGTCAGACTAGACGTTGCCCATTTCATTCCCTGGCAGACCCACTTATACCGTTGTATTAGGGTATGTTTTGAGTATAGTATAAAATAAGTATGAAAAAAGTAGAAACACCGTAAACATGCTTTTTTTATCCCCAAAAAATACGGTAGTTTTCGGACGCTTAGCATACCATAAAAATACTAAAATTATACTGGTATCTCTACTCTCAAACGACCTTTATTATACTTGTTTTTTATACTCTAAGTATACGGTCATAACACTCATACCATACTTTCGATTTACTGTCATTATACGCGCGCAGAGATTTTTATTTTTGGTCATTTTAGAGTGAAATTACCGTATAAATACTTTTAAAATACTAAAAATATAGTATAATTTCGAAAATATATCGTAATGATTTCATTAATTTATCGTTTAAAAATATATTCAGTCGTATAATTTTTTGGTAGTTTATTTATGAACATAAATTTAAAATCATAATTTTCATTAATTCTAAAAACTATTTAATAGTATGAACTATTTTTTCCATGGCATAAAATAAAAAATCAAATAAATTTTACCTTTTTGCAAAGTTGATGAAGTTCACATTACATAATATACAGGCGACGGAAGACTTAAAGTATATGAACATTAAATATAATTAAATTACGAATGAAATTATACTCTAAGAAATGTGATAATGAATATAAAATATGAACGTAAATAAAATATACCTACTCTAATTTAATATAAAAATTAAAGATACAATTATGCTAACTTCGCTTATTTCCAATTAATTCTGAAAAAAATTCAAAATTACCCAATACATTATTTTCAGATCTACTTGCTTCGTATATATTCAATCTGTTTCCCAACAATTTGCTAAACGAAGTGCATACATTTTATGTGGAGTAGTAATAATAAACGCTGGCTTTTGAGTGGGACGCATTTCCATGAATACTATATTATCAGTTTCTTCCACTTCTTTTATATAACTAATGTGAAATGCAGGCCTTAAAACTTTGAAAACTTTGATGAATACTCTGAATTTTTGATGATCTTCATAATGAAACGTTGCTATTGTAGATTGTAGTAATTCGTCCATAGGAAGAATTTTTAAAATGTATAATGCTGTTACAGAACTTGTTTATGGTTGTATCTTCAGATCTATATTCTATTCCATACATCTCAACTTTTTCATAACAAGTCAGAAGATCAAATTCCGTTTCGAAGTGCGATATCAATGCGTTTTGTTCTAAATTAGTCGGCGGTCTTACTGTTGGTTTGCCTGATCCAACAAAATCCGGTTTGCCATATCCATCATTGACGTGAATGTCTAATATATCCGCAATCAATAATTTTGTACTTTCCGATACCATATCATTCCAAACACAAGAGTCAATAAATTTAGACATTAGAAACCGTGTCACAATCTGATCCGCTCTAGCATGTGGACTTGTTACCTTGTCAACAATTTTCATATTCCACGACTCAAAGGTAAATGCCGCGTTCGCCCAAACAGGCCCCCAATTTTTTACTGTCTCTGTTAAGTGGGTCATTAAATGAACGTTGAAGCTCATGTTGCGCTCGCCAAAATAATTTTCAAAACGACGAACGTATTCTTCCAATAAATTTGCCGATTGATCGATTTCATTCGAGGTAACCGAATCATTGTTTAAAAAGTGTATAGCTTGAGACAACAGGGCTATATGTTCGACGTACTTTTTTGGAAGAACTGCCTCAAGACAAATAGGAGCATAGTCCAACCAATTTCTCCATTCTGAAGCTTTCCATTCAAGATAATTAGATATTCCCCGAGTTGATCTGGATCGTCGCGATGGAGGAAGGATATTCAATCGGCAGCGATCAATTTTTTTCTTCTGAAGCTTTCCATTCAAGATAATTAGATATTCCCCGAGTTGATCTGGATCGTCGCGATGGAGGAAGGATATTCAATCGGCAGCGATCAATTTTTTTCTGAGCACTTGGATATCCAATATAGTACGGACTGGCTGCAGAAGTCAGTAATAATTCTGTGTGCTGTTTGATAGCTCCAAGATAGGCAGCATGCATAGCTTCGACAACAAGTCCTTTGATAATATCAAATTCTGGTAGTCCCGTTAGAAAAGAAATGCCTTTTACTCCAAAAGTACATTTTTTCCTCATGCATAGCTTCGACAACAAGTCCTTTGATAATATCAAATTCTGGTAGTCCCGTTAGAAAAGAAATGCCTTTTACTCCAAAAGTACATTTTTTCCGTGTGTAGGCTTCTAGCATATGTTGTCTAATTTCCTCATCTGTACGTACTCTACCAAAGCATTCAGTTAAGGGATATATTCGCGTTCCTGGTACATGTACACCTTTTGCGTAACAAAATAAGCAACCGTGAAGACCGTTGTATTGCTTCGTTCTTGTGATCAAAGATAGATCTATATTCTATTCCATACATCTCAACTTTTTCATAACAAGTCAGAAGATCAAATTCCGTTTCGAAGTGCGATATCAATGCGTTTTGTTCTAAATTAGTCGGCGGTCTTACTGTTGGTTTGCCTGATCCAACAAAATCCGGTTTGCCATATCCATCATTGACGTGAATGTCTAATATATCCGCAATCAATAATTTTGTACTTTCCGATACCATATCATTCCAAACACAAGAGTCAATAAATTTAGACATTAGAAACCGTGTCACAATCTGATCCGCTCTAGCATGTGGACTTGTTACCTTGTCAACAATTTTCATATTCCACGACTCAAAGGTAAATGCCGCGTTCGCCCAAACAGGCCCCCAATTTTTTACTGTCTCTGTTAAGTGGGTCATTAAATGAACGTTGAAGCTCATGTTGCGCTCGCCAAAATAATTTTCAAAACGACGAACGTATTCTTCCAATAAATTTGCCGATTGATCGATTTCATTCGAGGTAACCGAATCATTGTTTAAAAAGTGTATAGCTTGAGACAACAGGGCTATATGTTCGACGTACTTTTTTGGAAGAACTGCCTCAAGACAAATAGGAGCATAGTCCAACCAATTTCTCCATTCTGAAGCTTTCCATTCAAGATAATTAGATATTCCCCGAGTTGATCTGGATCGTCGCGATGGATGAATAGGATATTCAATAGGCGGCGATCAATTTTTTTCTGAGCACTTGGATATCCAATATAGTACGGACTGGTTGCAGAAGTCAGTAATAATTTTGTGTGCTGTTTGATAGCTCCAAGATAGGCAGCATGCATAGCTTCGACAACAAGTTCTTTGATAATATCAAATTCTGGTAGTCCCGTTAGAAAAGAAATGTGTTTTACTCCAAAAGTACATTTTTTCCGTGTGTAGGCTTCTAGCATATGTCGTCTAATTTCCTCATCTGTACGTACTCTACCAAAGCATTCAGTCAAGGGATATATTCGCGTTCCTGGTACATGTACACCTTTTGCGTAACAAAATAAGCAACCGTGAAGACCGTTGTATTGCTTCGTTCTTGTGATCAAAGATCTTGCAGGCGAATCCACACTTCCGATTATAGTTATAAATCTAGAAGTCACCTCTGTTCCAGTTGAGGGTTGCCATGTTATGCCAGTTCTATACAATGCGTTCAGCTCTTCAACGATAGATTTAAAAATCATATTTGTTGGCGGATGCTGGTCATCTATGTATATACCAACTAGAAACATATGCTTTTTTCGTTTTTGCGGAGACAACTCATTCAATTGCATATAAATAGGCCAAGCGCTTGCTTTTGACGATTCTGAGACACTACAACCATCGGTATTAAATGTAACGGAGTAGTTATATTCATGATTTAAAAAATTTCCTTCCGAAGATAACCGAATATACTCTTCTCCATCGTATATATCTTCAATAGCATGTTCATCTTGTTTCCGTCTATTAAAACGATATTTTAGAGCGTCAGCGATGGATGGAGTGGCCAAAAACGCTCTCAATTGTGACGTCAGATTCAAGTGAAAAAAATACTTCACATGTTTTTTGTTTTTACCAGGCCCACATTGTTTACAAGGACAAGTCTCTGTCGGGTTATCTACTCCTAAATATCCTCTGCACTCATGGCAATAAAGATGACGAGTGATATTAAAGTTACTACGGGATAATGTCTTCCATAGGGCCTTCTTTGATGTCGGTAGTGTACTATATTTTAACCGATTTTGCAATAAAGATGACGAGTGATATTAAAGTTACTACGGGATAATGTCTTCCATAGGGCCTTCTTTGATGTCGGTAGTGTACTATATTTTAACCGATTTTTAATAATTTTCAGATGAGTCAAAATTTGTTCGTATGAAGAGTTATACTTTACTGCTGTTGCAAAAACGGGCAGCAAAAAGTCACTTGATGTTGTTCCATTAATAATTTTCAGATGAGTCAAAATTTGTTCGTATGAAGAGTTATACTTTACTGCTGTTGCAAAAACGGGCAGCAAAAAGTCACTTGATGTTGTTCCATTTTTCATGTCAACTGGCCAATTGTGAATACCGATATCGATGTTATACTTTACTGCTGTTGCAAAAACGGGCAGCAAAAAGTCACTTGATGTTGTTCCATTTTTCATGTCAACTGGCCAATTGTGAATACCGATATCGATGTTGCCGGCTTCAATAAGCGGGTCTTCCCCGCCTTCCTCATCAGTGTTCTCATCGGTACTATTGTCATTGTTATCAAATTCTAATTCATTTGCCTCATCACGACTTTAACTTCTTTCGAATTCAAGCTCATTGAAGTGATTTGTTTCGGCTGCTGCTATGTACTCATCTTCTGTGTCTAGGTCCAGTTCATCCTGACATGAGAGATTCCCATAATCATTTTCATTTACTACCTAAGGAGGTAGATATGGTTTAAGTCCTAGATTTACAAGTTCATTCGCAGCTCCTTGTATTGGTAGAACATCCACATCCATGTTCTCAGGAGGTACTTGCTCTCGAGCTCTACGTGCAGATGGTCTTCGAACGGAAACCTAAAACAAATTATTCATCAGGAAAGTTAAATAATATTCAATAGATAGAATTTAATTTTAACGTAAGCACTTACGTGTTGTTCCAAAAAATTATCAGGCAACGGATAATTATTCATCAGGAAAGTTAAATAATATTCAATAGATAGAATTTAATTTTAACGTAAGCACTTACGTGTTGTTCCAAAAAATTATCAGGCAACGGATTAAGGTTCGCGGTCGGATACAAAAGTTTATATTTTTTCATTTTTCGAAAATTTCGCTTTCGTACTGCTTCTTGTTTTTTGTAGCGCTGTCTGTCCATAGCGCAATATTAGTTTTGGATCAACTAAAAATAAATACACAAATGCTAATATAAATTCGATGGATTCAAAGGAGATAATAATGTATCGCTGTCTGTCCATAGCGCAATATTAGTTTTGGATCAACTAAAAATAAATACACAAATGCTAATATAAATTCGATGGATTCAAAGGAGATAATAATGTATAAATTAATTGTCGATTATAAGTGAGTAATTTGGATCAACTAAAAATAAATACACAAATGCTAATATAAATTCGATGGATTCAAAGGAGATAATAATGTATAAATTAATTGTCGATTATAAGTGAGTAAGTATAGGATAATTATGGTATGATTACGGTATGGTTATGGTATGATTATGATATTGTTATAGTATGATTATGGTATGAGCATGGTATAGTTATGGTATAATGACGATAATATGTTTACTTGGAT
>MVJL01000168.1:0-22350 GCA_002156465.1 Macrocentrus cingulum | reverse complement strand
TTTTTTTTTTTTTTTTTTTTTTTTTTTTTCTAAGTTTCAAGCAGAAAAAATAATTATAAAGTCCTTTAATTACTAAATTCCATGATTAAAGTATAGTTTAAGTTGCCGGAAATTTTTTTTTTTTTTTTTAGTATTTAAAACGTGTTTGGTAATTCTAAATTAAACCTCAAAATTCATTAAAGAATTTCACTATAGAATTTTACCATAGTACAATAATAAAATTTATAATATGAAAAAAATCAATTTATTATTTATCAAACATATCTTAGAAGGCCTAGAATAATTATTAAACAGTTTTATTTAACTTCACCAGTATATTTGTTTCTTTGTTCAAATCTTAGATTAAATTTTTGAAGTACATTCTGAAGTATTTCCTTTTTTAATTTTTATCTCAATATACTTATTATTTTTTATCTTTTAATACTTTATTTGTTTTTTCTAAATAAAATTGTTTAAATTAAAATTTTTTGATCTCTTTTGTTTGCCGTGTTAGTTTGTGTATTTAATGAAAAAATTTCTTAATTAAAAAAAATTTTTAATTCAATCAAATTACGATATACAAATATCATTATAAATAAAGGGCGTGGTACACTGACATTCTCATTTTATTCGCCTCAACGCTTCACTATTTGAAGGGATTATTTTCAATTGTAAATAAAAGTACCGTGCTATCGAACGATGAAAAATCGTCAGAAGACTGTATTTTCAATCAAATAAATTGCCATTGCCATTTTTATTCAATTAAATGACAAGTACACTCTTTTTTTTTAGTAATAATAAAAATTACAACATCTTCTCAATTATCTATATAAACACAAAAATTTTAACAGTCTTATTTTTTATCATTTTTTTTCTTAAAACTGTTTTAATTATTATTTCGGTTATTCCAAGGTTCCTCTACAGCCAGTGACTGTTGAACCACACACATTTTCATCATTATCAAGATGCACTATAATTCTGAAATTCTAAAGCAAGGAAAAACTCAAGGTGAATTTTATTCAAAGGCAGGATTTCTTAGATTGCTTTGACTTGAGATCTTCAAAGACTTCTAACCAAAAGGATAACCCTCCTCCCTCCGGCCACGAGTCATCTTAATCTTAAAGAGTAAAATCGATAAGTGGTGAGATTCTCACTCTATTCTGCTATAGCTACATTATTATCTGCATTTCTTAGAGCCTCCTGCTGGGATTATTGTTCGTGTACCTCCAATGTATATATACATAAAGTCGATTATAACACGTGTTTGTATTAGTTGGATAAACATACTGGAATTTCACTTTGCATAATTTCCAAAGGTATTTAATCCCAAATTGTTAAGCAGTGTTTATTAATTCAAACAAAAATTTACTATTTCAATAAGTCGTATCAATAAAACTTAATTTTTTTTTCTCGACGATAACTCGATAAGTAAAATAAAAAAATATTATTAAAATTAAATAATTAGAAGTTGAATTTCCTAAAAAAAATATATATATATATATGAAATAAAATTTTCTGTATGTCTTTTAGTTTTTTAAAATTTTTAGTTTTCAAAATATCTCAAAAATAATTAAAAAATATCGAAAAAATTTATTCTACATTTTTTATAGAAAATGAAATTTTCTATTAATTACCTTGAATGACATTTTTCAATACTTCGCTTATTTCCTGAGTTATGGGAGTATGAAAAAAAATTATATGAATTTAGTATTAAGAGTCGATTAAAGTGATGAAAATTAAATAATTTTCAAGTGAGTATAGAGTGAAAAAAGTGTGTTTAAAAATTAGTAAAAGTGTGGGACATGCAATAACGATGAAAAACTGAATATTTTCAAGTTTTTTTATGACTTTATAAGTAGAGTAGAAAATTTGAACAGTAGTTTAGATTCTTGGCGCCGCAAAATGACATTTTCTCGTCGGCCGAGAATACGAAAACTTTAAGTCTCTGAGCAAGTAAGAGTCTTTCGTCACTTTTGTGGGGTTAATGTCGAAGAAGCGAAAGCTTAGAGGAAGCTAGCAAGAGAGAATATATAATATAAAACGAACTAAGGATAAGACATAATTCCATCAAGACCAAAGCATCCGGGCGAGCTCATCTAAGCCAGAAATCCTTGCTAGAAGGAAGAGAGGGGACAGCAATGTGCCCTCTTGAGTTTCGGGACCGCAGACACATATATCCTCTTTGCATTGGCCTATTTTCAAACTCGCGTGAGGGAGCCAGGTTTAAATTTGAATGTAGCTTAAACTCCGGAGAGCACTTTCCAAAGCCATCGCTTTGCTTTTTGGATAAAGGGACTAAAAGCTTCATGAGTACATCGACAAAAACCGTAAATTCTTCAGTCCCTCGAGCGAATAAACTTGTCAACTCGCCCTGTGAAATTATTATTTATTATTAACATACTTGTGCGAGGTAATGTTCATTATTTTTAATACTATACATCACCGAAAAAAAAAATCATCGGTAAAATTCATACGATAAAAAATTTTCCTTCTGGAATTTTAAAATTCCAATAATAGCACATATCTGTCAAAGTTATTTATTTTTAATTTGCACTAAAATAGACAAAAAAAAATGCAAAACATTGCACCCTTTTATTCTTCTACTTTTGTATTTTATTAAATTTTCTGCAAGATAATTGAGCAGTGAGTTTGCCTGGAATGTTGGTAGTTTATAAAGAATGTGTTTGAAAGAGCATTATATTCTAAAAATAATTTCAAGTAATGGAAAAGAAAATGGAAGGGCGGAATAAATGAACTAACGGAGGCGGCGGAGGAGGAGCCAGTCGGAGGGTTTCTCTTTTTAGCATCAGTTCACCTGGACAGAATGAACTGAATTAATAGAGTTGCGAGTGTACTTCAGCGTCGACAAATCAACATCATTATACACTCCCCCGGGTGTTATTCGGACGAGGGTATACGAGAGAGCACAGCCCCACGTCGTTGTCGTCGTCGGGCGTTCCAATTTCAAGGATTTATATATGTGGGATATACAAGTGCGAGAGACGTGCCAACGCGCAACCCAAGAGGAATATTGGGGTAAATAGTTTGCGAGGATTGCCGTGGTGTCGTTGGAATTTCTCCTCGCGGCCAACTGACTTGTCGCCATCATTTCAATATATCCAACTATAACCCGTTGCGCTCGTGATGCACCAAGTCTGCAAAAGAATTTTTTTGTATTCACAAGGGGGTTTATCCAGTTGGAATTTTCCAAAAATCAATTTTTAGTAAGTTTGAAAAAAAAAATTTTTCACGAAAATTTCTGTCGATTTTGTAAAATAAAATACCTTGGCAGGGAAAATTAATAGAAAAAACGTCTTTTTTCAGCCTTGCACCTCGATATACCTACTTAAAGCCTTTTTTTCGTGTCTCACGGAGAAAAATGCTTAAAAAACAAGGCGAAATTTTTACAAAATGTCATGTTTACGCTCCTTCGAGCGTGTAAGTGGGTTAAATTTCTCGACTCGAAGGAGCCGTTGCACAATACCATGCACTAGATTCTCTGCACCGCGTCCCCCGTCGCCGCCACTCCAGCACACTTTTAGAGAGACGTGTCGTGTTTGCTTTTAACGTCTAGGCCTTTTCATATTCGCGAGAGTACACGTCACAAGTTTTTTTTTTCATTTTTTTCATATTTCATTCCTCGTCATTTATGAACTTTTTGTTATTTTTATGCAGCATTCTCTTTCTCGTTTTTTCACTGAAAATTGAGCCTATTTAGAGGCATTCAAGTTTCTCTAAGGCTTAGAGCTTTTACACTCTTTTCTTTGTGATAAAAGAAGTATAGAAAAAATAACATGCAAGCAGTAAAATGGATGAAATATTGTGTACCACTAATGTCAAAAGAATGTTTTTTTTTTTTTTTTCGTTTATGTCTCGATAATTCCGTAAATATGGGAAATAATGAAAAATGTTATTATAGTGAAATGGTAGGAAATTTAATTTTCTAAAAAAAATTTAAAATAAATATTTTGATACCTTTATTGATTTTAGAAATATCTTGTAAAATAAGTATTTAAAAAAATTTTTTATAAAAAATTTAATTTCCAGTTATTAAACATTAATAATATTTTTTGTTATCTAACATATTTACAGATTTATTGTCAAAAAAGTAAAAAAAAAATCACCTATTGAAAAAATTTCGAAAAAACTTTATCACAAAAAAATCCATTATAAAAATAATTTATTGAAATTTTTTTAGTCTTTATTTTATTTAAAAATAATTTATAAAAAATAAAATTTCTATTATACATAAATAATCTCGTTCTTTTTTAATGAAATAAAAATTTCAGTAGTAGAGGTCGCTCACGCGTCAGACATATACTTTAATCGTTCTCGCGAAGAGCGCTCAAATTAAAATATTTATTTCTACTATCTAGAAATTTTTGTCATCAATTTTTTATCCTTCTCTTTTTTTTCATTTTTAATTATTATTATTAAAAAAAATATAATCTCTGATGATGCATATATTGTGGTGAAAAAATCTTCAAAGATTCATTATCTCTTAAAACTTTTATTAGGAAGAAAAAATTTTTTTTTATTTCCTCTGCACTTTCAATGCAGCAATTTCCGTAAATAAACAGCTACAACTCCTCGAATAAAACTTTTCAAATATAATATAATTAAACAGAAAAAAAAAAGTTAAAAAACAAATGAACAAATTTTTTTCAGACTTATAAAGAAAAAAAAATCCATCAACTAATCTATCTTTCCGTTAGATAAATATATATTTTAAAAAACGTGCAATTAATCTTTCTCTGTCCACCCGGTTACGCAAAATTAATTAAGCAGTCTATCAAAAAAAAAAAATGTGACGTTTTTTTTTTACATCTCGCCGAAGAAAAGGATTTATGACTACGCGAGAAGATGTTCCCTCATTCATTCTTCGTGCTGCCATTGTAATTTCGTTTTAACCCGCTGGAACAAAGGTACATCCGTGATTTAAATTGTCCCGCTACTCGGTCTCGAGTACATCGAGCGAAGTTGCATCGGATCCCATGCGAGAATTACAAGCGCAAGCAGCTTGAGAGAGAATTAGAGAATGGAATAGACATGAAGAGAGAGAGAGAGAGAGAGAGAGAGAGAGAGAGAGAGTAAGGCCGTCGCGGTATTTCTTTGCCCTATTTGTGCAAAGCAAGGCGATGTTACTCGGTGTGAGACTGCCGCAAGCTTATACCATGTATATACTTAAATTTAAACATTGCCAATACATGGTCATTCAGCATCTATATGTATGTTGGTTGCCCTATGAATATTTACACCGATTAATTTTGTATTAACCGAGCGTTAGGATTTGCCGGAATACAATCGACCACTCACATCACTGTATAATCGCGCGCCCACCCTGTATATATGTATTTAATGGTAGTGGAGAAGGGATAGACCACCAATTAGACGCATTGTGTACTTGCTCGATGTACTGTGCGCCAGCAAGGCATCTTGTAACGCCAATTTCGTGTCAAAGGTCGGCAGATTAGACTGTTTAATTTGATGCAGGCCCTTTCGGCCGACGTCATCACGCTAGCAGAGACTCTTCGCCTCGTCAGAGCTCGTGTACCAAACAGGTCGACTTGGCGGTATAGATACTTCACTTGGAAATGTATAGGAGGTACAATCTCTATACCATGTTTCCGTAAAAAACTGAAATTTCTTTATATCAATAAAAAAAAATGTTGTCTACTAAAAATCGATATAAAATTCTCTTGTTTTCTATTTAATTATATCAATTACTAATTAAAATTTTGCAATTCTCAGGCGGTATAGGAGTATCTTAAATTACGTGATGTAAGAGGGTAATGTAGAAATTGAGGGAGAGAGAGAGAGGAAAAATGTTGGATGATTTTGAAAGTTTGTGTATTTTACGGTAAAAGGTTCTCGTCATTTTTTTGCTGAGTTTTTTCTTTTTCCTTTATTATCGATCACTTAAAAAGCTACGATTACATCAGCTTACTTTTACTCTCTGATGCACTTGTAAAAATAGTAGATATTTTATTGAGGTGAGGTGAGATGAAATAATTGATGGGATATAAGTCAATTGAGAGATGAAAAATATTAAGTATACTTGAAGGTTTTTTTTTTTTTTCGCTTATTTTATTGGCTTTTGAAAATATATCGTTAAATTAATTGAATTTTCAATTGGAATAATTTATTATGTCGAATTAATTATTAAAATGTTGAATATTTTATTAAAAAATTTATATTTCATGTTTTTTTTTTTTGTATGTAATGTATGCAATTAAATAAAATGTCAATAGCCGAGTGTATGTGACACAATAAAGTTACTCATGAATAATGATATAGATAAAAGCGATATGTTAATTCGCGGAGAAATTCAAACACACGAAATAAGTTAGAATGTGGCAAACACATACGAGTTCTTAACATCAGCTTCTATTCGACATTGTATAGTACATCTTGGCGGGTGTCCCTTGAGGTTGTGAGAAATCTCAATTTCTTGCTATTCGCGCTCTGAGACACTGTCTATTGATACATTGCTGCATGTTGCACTTTGAAAATGAGAAAATAAGCAGACTGAACAAATTAGTCAACATTAAACTGCGCAAATTTGAGGAGAGAAGGAAAAAATAAAGGAAAATGTTCCTTATTAAATGTATGTTGAGCTTTGGCATCTCGCAAAAGCTCATCACTGACACTCTGTCGCCATGAGATTATGCTAATGTAAGATTACGTCACGCGTTCAGCTGCGAACAGAAGTATGAGTAGAGGTATTGGAGGATTTACTTGCAAATAATACGATTTCGTGAGCTCTGTCCTTATATACTCTTTGTCAATGACTCATCCGCTTTAAAGTTACACAAGCTCAACTAAATCACAGGTTTAATGAGAAAAAACGAGATAAATATTCATCCGAAAAAATAGAAATAAAATTTTTTAAAAAAGCGAAACTTTAATTGAACCAAGTGAATCCGGAAAAAACTCTTCTTTTTTTTTAGCGGAATTGAATTTTTTTTTCATACGCTGAGTGCTTTTAAGTTACAATAAACCGCAGAAAAAAATTAATTCCTGGACATTAAAAAAGTATTTAAAAACATGATTTTTTATATTTTTTTATTTTTTTTTTTTTATTATACTGTGTTTCTAGAAAC
Organism: Macrocentrus cingulum; assembly: GCA_002156465.1. Lineage (NCBI taxonomy): Eukaryota > Metazoa > Arthropoda > Insecta > Hymenoptera > Braconidae > Macrocentrus > Macrocentrus cingulum. The sequence goes on along the minus strand of MVJL01000168.1, from coordinate 15,268 downwards.
AAAAAGTGTATTCCAAAAAAATTGAGGACTTTTTATATGCTGATGTATTGATTTATAACAGCTAGATATGCTTTTTATGGCTTTATTCATTTTTAAAAAAATCCAACTAATCCAAAAAGTTGTAAATTTTGTCATTATTATGAGAAATATAATTTTTCATTAATATAATTATTTTAAAAATAAAAATTATTACTATTATTATTATTACGTATAAAGCCAAAAAAGTGTGTATTTAAAATTATTTTGTTCATTTAAATCAAATTATCTTTTAAACTATTGAGAATAAAAATTTTTAACAAGAGATCTTTTTTGTAGAAAATTTTAATACCTACAAAAAATGTCCTTAACAAAATTTTTCTAAACCACATCCTTATCAAGATATTAGCAAGTAAAAAGGTGTCATTTTTTCGACGATAACAATACCCCTTGTTGGGTTTTAGACATCCACGATATAATTATTTACCGAAATGGAATTTTTTTCTCTGGAACATTTGCGCATTTTAGTGTTTTGTTAAGTAGGTAATTTTAGTTATAACCCAACAATTGGCCTATTCATGGGTATAATACAAATGGACAAAGAATATGAAAATTAAATTTCAGTGGACGCTGCTCGTCTCTCTATACTATTCTGAGCTGGCACTGATGCTCGCGCGCGCGCGCGTGGATGGAGAGAGGATGCCAATTTGCATGAGGGATTTGCCTGAAAAAAATCCGACGCCCAGCATTTGGCTCGAGTAAAAGCTTCGTGCACAGTTCTTGACTATACTCCTACACCTGCTTTTTTTTATTTTCTTTTTTTTTCCTCGGCCTTTCAATTATTTTCTTTTTATTTTCTTTCCACCTTACGCGAAGAGGGTCGTTTTGCACGAGCTGAATAACACTGGCCAAGGACTGGACGCGCGAGGCTTCGTCGTGAAAAAACTCAAACAGAAAAATGAACAAATAATTTATGAGAATTGAATCAAGATTTTTTTTTTTTGTCTTCTTTCTTTTTATGTACGTAATGGCGAACAATTTCCGGATGGCGCTTTATTGATTGACAATTTTTTTTTCACCATCACAAATACGAAAATTACAGTTAGTGTTGAATAACGAGAGTATATACAGAGTCAAAAATAGCGCCCTTTAGTCTTTCACCTTTGTCCCAATTTTTTTTTTCTATCAATATACATTTGATGTCGAAAAAATCATGTAGTTATATTAAAAAATTGTTAGCGAATTCCCATGTAAGAGGGAAAATTCAATTTAAAAATATTTAATTAATTTAACTATGTTCGAAAATATTTTCATGAATTTTTAGATGAAATAATTGTAAAAAAAAATTCATAAAATTTTTTTCCTCTTTCATAAATGAGACAAATTTTTTAACTATTTTATAATGATTTTTAATTTATCAAAAGATATTGTTTGGAATTTATTTTTTAATTTATAAAAGTAGTAAATCGGGTGACTAAAGCCAATATGCAAATTATCTTGCGATTTTAAATCAACATATCTTCAATACTATTGAAGATAGAAATTTTTATTAAAAAACCTTTTTTATAGAGAATTTTATTAGCTACAAAAAAGGTTCCTAACAAAGTTTATCTAACTCGCGTCTCTATTAAGATATTAGCAAGTAAAAAAATCTCAATTTTTTAACGTCACGTCCTTTTGATTTTAGACACGTGATATTGCTTTTGATTTAATTTTAAAAATTATTAACAACATAAATACAATTGTATTTTAAGGTAGATATATCATTTCTTAAGTGAAGCTTTTATTTATTTTCCTTGACCAAAATTGATTTATCCACTATTTGTATAGTTTTAAAAGAAAGACCGTCAAAATCATAAATCCGATAATCGAGTGCCTCTGGACGGTTGATTTCCTTGTCACGTGATTACTGAAGAGACTGATTACTCGAATATCCTTTGAAAATTGACCATAAAATATCTACAATATTTTATTAAAAAAAATTTTTTTAACATGAAAATAATTCATGATTTAAATGTGCGTTTATTTAAAAAGTAAAAACAAATGTTTAAAGTATAAAAATAATTATACAAAAACTTTTAATAATCATAAATATACAATTTTTAATATCGAAAAAATTTTTTATTCAGTGAAAAATCGTTGATAATACTGAGATATAGAGTTTTTAATATAAAGTAGAAATTTATTTTTCAAGTGAATCTACGCAAGAGATGATAAAGGAATAAGAAAAATTGTAGAAAAGCTGAAACATTGAGATTTCCTCCTCTAGAATATCGCATTGGCGGACCAATATGAACCGAAAAATGAGAAAGATGCAAATTGCATTGTTGGCGGAACGTGAGATCGCGAGGGAAAATGAGAAGAAAACATTCGAGCCAAATAGTGAGAGAATGAGAAAGAGTACATTTACTGTTTTCAATGAAATGCCAGGCACGAGAAGTGTATATGTAGGGTCAAGAAGCTATATATTTTATATAACTTTGATAGCGAGAGCATGAGCAACGTTTCAGACATTCGCTTATACATATATATCCATCCTATAATAGTTGCAATTCATGAACGAAATAGGTCTTTTTCTCGTTGAATCGTCACATATATCTAATCTCAAAATCCATGAAAAATTTATATCAAATCAAATATTCAGTAATAAAAAATTATCTTAAAAGTTTTCAAGAGCCCTCATGAAAACTAAATTGAGAAAAAAAAAAAAAAATTATATCAACATAAATCCATAGCAAAACCTAACATAAATATTTCAAAAAATCCACACACATGATTATAACTCTTATAAAAAATTTATTCATCAAAAAAAATCACTAATAAAAATTAAATTAATTTATTAATTTACTTAAAAATAATTTTGTTACAAATTTTTTTAATTAAAAAACAAATTTATTCATCTGATTTTATAAAAAATTTAATTTCAAAAAACATTTAACCAAATGTATAAATTGTCACGTGGACGACCCAGAAAAATAACTAGAGAAGGGTTAGCATAGAAAAAAAATTTCTCGTGTACCAAAGACAAATAATTCAATTTTATTATTTAAAAAACCAATTTTTCCAACACCACAGTAAAAATGAAATTCTAAATAAATATAATTAATTGGGCGAAAGGTGGATGAAAACATTTTTTTTAACTTACCAGTCAAATGAGTGGCGTTAAAAGCAGAGTTGTATCTTCGTTGGTGGTGGATTGTTGATGTATCTGGTTACCGATTTATCGAGGTCAATCTCTAACTAAAATATACGATCGGGGTGCAGCAAAGCACCGAATAACCCGTGCTTACAATCAGAGAGTGCGCGGACGACTGAGGCTGCCTTGCGTCTACTGTTTGAGGGTGTAGCCGGCTGCGCAACGCACCGCGGCAATGCCAGGCCGCCGCGGGAAAAGGACAGCGACATCTGTGAAGACGGCGACAAAGTACCGCAGGATGAGGCACACACAAGGGCTCTGTGTCTGTACACTACTAACGTAGGATGACGACGACGCGCGAGTTAGAGAGCAGGCCAAGGAATAAAATATTATTAACGTATACACATATAGCTATATGTACTGCAAGACGAATGTGTGTTGATGAAATATTCGACGGCGAGGTAAAATGCGCGCAAACGAAAAAAAGTTGGAAAAATAAAATTTACGAAGATGCAGACGATACAGAATGGTACTAGAAAAAACGTACATCAAGTCTTTATTGGCTATAAGCTGATTTATTATTTTTCCACGTGGCTTATTCGCGCTTTTTTTTCCTCCTTTATTTCATTTTGCCTCTTTTCATCTCTTGCTATACATATATATTATGGCCAATATATCGCGTTTTATCCTTTTTTTCTATGCAAAATGGATCTTCATTATTATTCACTCAATTCCGAAATTAGATTTCTTTAATTTGCTCCATATGAATTAAAGTGTTGTGATTTTCAGCTACTTTTACCTTCAAACTGAATGTTTTGAATTGTTTTTTTTTTTTAAGAATTTAATAACAAAGATAAATGATTTTTTACAATATTTTGGGTTGAGAGTTCTGAAATGGTGAATAATATTTTTTTAATTCGTTAATGCTTCAATTAAAGAAGCATGATCTTAATACGCTTATAACGTCATTTTTTTTTTGTCTGCAATTTACCTAGCAAGCTCTACATTTTATTTAATACTATATATAGCATGTGCACGCCCGCTTCGCTGGGCATGCTACTTATTTTATTAAGTTTTTTTTTAAGATGACAGTTGAGGAGACGCCAGAGGGTTGCTGATTCTTTTAAAGTGTTTTTCAAAACCTTAAGTGATTTTTAGGGAAATATCATCGTGGAATAAAACATTTAACATTTCAGAGCATGACTATTCCTCATGAATTTGAGGTTTAAAGGGTGGCCAATATAGTCTTCAAAACGACGCTATAGGGGGTGGTTAATTTTATTTGGTGCTTTTGAGAATAAGCTAAGCAAAATTTTCAATGTCTTTTTTTTCAATAGTTATTTTAGAATTTTCTTCAGGGTTTATAATTTTTTTTGAACATGCGCTAAAACAATATTATTGTAATTAATTAAAATGTTTCGTAGAATTCAATTAGAAAAGAATTTTTCTCTTTCAACGTACAGTTTATTTTTTAATCTTCATCAATTATTCTAATTTTAAAATGAAAGAACAAGTCTGTTTCAGGTCGCTTTTAATTCACTACTGAGTTTTTCTTATCTCAATATTTTTTTTTACTTTATTAAGTTGATTATCTTAGCCGACTGGTTTTCCGTTTTGACGGCAGTAATTATATGGCCTAGTAGGGAGGGTCAAAGTGAGTCGTTGAGGACAAGGAATGCCGAATGATAGGGAAAAGAATTGAGGGACGATGAAGAACAAAAAAAAAAGGGTCTCCCGCGGGTAGAAGAGTTGGATGTCGCTGCGAGCAAATCGCAAATTCTATTCCTTTCTCTCTGTCTCTGTATCCAAGCATTCCGGCATCAGCTTTCGCACACAGCGATGGCGGAGATAAAAGGAAAAGTCGGGGGATCGACGTGCCGCAAAGTATATATAGATGGTATACGAAAAGAAAAAGAAAAAAAAAGTATAAGCTCGGGGGTGGGATGAAAAGCTTCCTCGCTATCTCATCGCTCAAGTATTTCACCGTCACTTTTATATCATCAGCTGACATTGCCTTGAGAGTCCATTGAGGTTACAATAATGGCACGGCTATTAGCTAAGTAGTCGATCATCAATAAAGTATACAATTTTATTGTATTTTCTATTTTTTAAACATAAAAAAAAATTTTTAAACCCTTGAAAAAAATTTTTTTTACCATTTTTGGAGTTAAAATGGTTGATATAATGCTTTTTCAAACATTTTTTCAGTCTAATAAATCTATAATCAATCATCAATAGAGCGAATAATTTTTTTTTCTTATTTTTAAAACATAAAAACTATTTTTTAAGTCATAAATAGACTTTTTTTTCTATAATTTGTGAGATAAATTTGTAAAATTATTTTTAACCTAAAAAATTTATATGCTTTTAGATTGAAAACTTGCTCACCTATTTCTCGTGATGAACTGTTATTTTCAGACATTTCAGAGATAAATTTTTAAATGGCTTTCAAGCCTGAAAATATAGCATTCCATTCGATGAAGATAGTATATTAGATGAAAATTTATTTTTTCATTTGAATTTTTTTTTTTTTTTTTCATCGGCTATCAATTTTTAGGGTAATCATATTATTGGTAACATAATCGATAATACATTACCACGTCTGCCGCATCTCGTGAAAATTAAATGATATTAGACGGAGGAAATTTGCCTTGAGAAAACCTTCAAGAAAAATGAAAGTCAATCATTTTGTGCAAATTATTTTGACAAATATCAAGACTTCCGATTTTGAGGATGAAAATTTTTCTCATAAAAAATTACAGCCGTTCTCATGGCACAACAAGAAATAAGAAATATACTTCTATTTCAGCTATACCGAATAGCAATTTTTTTTTTTTTTTTTTCAAAGGTCAATAAAGAAAGTTTTATTTATTGACGACTTTGGGCTCTAGATTGTTCAAGGGCAGAAATTTCAGCAGCGGTTTTTTTATAAGACTACTACCTAATGCACGAAAAAAACTTTTATACACGAAAAGTTCATATCATTTGTAATAGAAAAAAATATCCCCAAGTTACTGTCCCTTATAGAAAGATACGTGACATGACATAATTTGTAAAGGTGAAATATATCAATATTCTTTTATGTATTTATTTTTTGCTACGCCGAATAAGTGTTTACCCGGGACGAATAGAGACGCGCAGATCCAATGAATACTAGGGTATATACTTTGGGCGGGGGGGGGGAGGGGGTGAAGTTTTTGGCACACATGAGACGGGCAGCACGGCGCCCGTCGTACGCGTCGTCTTGGCACCTGATTCGCTATAGTGATTTGTGTCAGCAATAGAAACGATAAACACATCGAAACAAAAAAAAAAAACAATTTTCAACAATAACAAAAAGGTCGTTCTAGTCCTCATTCATATGTGCATTTCAAATCATTGTCCTTAGAGTGGAAAAAAAAATTCCACCCTTATATACCGAGACTAAACAATTGAATGAATAAATTTTCAAAATTCAGATTATATTTAAAATATATCTGATAGTTGAATAAAAAAATATATTTTCATGTTTTTTGTAAGAATTTAAATAGTAAAAAAAATTTTATAATGTTAAAGGGATTTTTTTTAACATCAAAAAATGATTTATTGAAAATTTTGATAATATTCTTTGAAGGAATATTTGTCCTTTGACTTTTATAGCTTGTCCACCTCTTGATTCGGTTGATTTTTTATTTTTATCTTACAAACGTGAAGGACTATCCAGTACATTCGACCCTCGGAAAATTAACGAACCCAGTCGGCCCATACCATCTTGAAGCTTTAAAAGTTATTATGCTAATTAAATACCAGACTTTAAAGGCTGCTACGATCTTAGGCATGTTTCAAATTCTAAGAATAAAAGCACCAAAATAGTCCTAGTAATAAGCAAAAGAAAAATGTTAATTATTTTTTTTTTTCCAAAAATAAAATTCTTTTATCGCAAAAAAAAATTTTTTAATATAACTGACAAGGTGATATTGTAACATCTGGCGTGATATTAAAAACAATTTTCCATCTTAATATCTACATTTTAACATCAATTTCCGTATTTTATTCACTCATAAATATACAGACAATTTTTTTTTTAATTTCGAATAAACAAATAAGAAATATTTAAAAAGTTTAAACCCAATTTTGATATTTATTCTAATTTTTTAGCTTTAAAAATAATTTTAGTCAATAAAAAGATGTTTTAAAAAATTTTTTATATAAAAAAAAATCCGTTTTTTTGTGTTTTTATTTTTTTAAAGGGGTGAGAAGGATGAAAGGGTAAGGTTAAACGTACTTTTGATCTTATAAATTTATTTCTAACCTCATTATTTTAAACCTACTCACTTGAGTAGTTGAATATATATTTTATTTTCATTGTTAAAAATATTATCCCAACATCGTTCTATCTATCTGAAATTGATCCCGATATAGAAACTCTTAGTGTACATCAATATATATGTATTAGGTAATATATAGAGTACTATATAGTGTGGTAAAGAAAAAAAACGATGTGCTGTCAGACTTGGAATAATGCTATAGCCCTTATATCCTCGAGTTATTGACTTTATCCTCGTCTGACATCTTTTGTTGTTATTTCTTTTATATCCAATGCAATATTTTTTGTTTTAATTGTTTTTTTTTTTTTCATACTGACAATAATGTTTACGATTGTAAACGAATAAAAAAAAATTGGTTACTCTCACACACCCCATAAAAATCGACTTTACCTCGGTATTAAAAGAGAAATTAAATGATTATGTTTTTATTTAGAAAAAAAAAATACTTCTGACATGAATTCTTTTCATTTATTAGTTGAAAAACTGTTTTTTCAGCGATAATTTTTTGTGAAAAAAAAAAAAACATGTTTAATTAAATTAAAATCAATTATTAAAATTAATAATTAAAGAAATTTTCAGTCTAGAAAAATGCAATAATTCTGTTGCACGTGTGAAGCATATACAGACATAAAGTTTATGCATGAATGAATATTTTTAATTGGAAAGCGGGACAGTTGACAATTCATTTGTACCTCAATTTTCCATACTGAAGTCACGCCTTTGAATTGCGCGACCTATATACATCTATACCACATGCGGACATATTGCGCGACATTTGCCACGGACTTTTCTAGTCGAGCGAGTTATGCAGCAATAAGCGTCATACGCTTGTACATATTTTGCGGTATTGTCGGCATTAATTGCAGGACAATCTAATTCGGGGTTTTTATTTCGAAGATTAAATTACAAACCTTTGATTTTACTAGAATTTCATATTAATACAAAGTTTGAAAATGTTTATTCGAGATGGAAAAAAATTTTTTAAAGGTATATATACCCTCTAAACATCTCGCAATTTTCGTGTTTTTTTTTTTTTTTAGTATTTTGCTGATAACTCGATAAATAAATAAAATATTGATAAATATTGTAAGAATTAAATAATTGTTGGTAAAATTATCTACAAAAAATGTAAATAAAACTTTTTTGTATCTTTCTTAGTTTTTGAGATATTGATATTTTTTTGAAATTTTGATTTTTCAAAATATCTCAAAAACAATGCAAAATATTGAAAAAATTTTTTCTACATTTTTTATACTAAATAAAATTTCTAATCATTTATCTTTTATAATATTTTTTGTTATTACCGTTATTTACCGAGTTATCAGAAAAAAACTGAAAAAAATCATGAAAATCGTGAAATCTTCAAAGGATATATATCCCTTTGAAAATTTGACGAAAAAAAAGCAAAAAGTTTTTACCTTTATCAAACATTACAAAATATATTGTTTAAAAAACGTTTCATCAGTTTTTATAAAAATATTTCATTTTTAATTAATTTTTCCGATATGAAAAGAAAAAAAAATGTAACCCTTTTGGCATATTAATGATGCGAATATACTTGAAGTTTCACGGATGAAGTTGCATTCCATGTGGCTTCACGTAACGATAAAACGATAATGCAACTTGTCCAACCACTTCACCCACATTTTTTAATATACTCATCTATATTCGATCTAATACATGGGCACCAGTTTGCTTCACCTTTCCGCGAGACAGTCATATACATACATTCCCGCGGCAAACTTATGTTTATTATTTACTATACACAAGATAAGCAGTGATAAAAATCTGGCAAATATATTTCCTTTGCATTTATAAAATAAAATATATCCCAGATGGAGATCGAAGTTATGGTAATTGCATTTGCGATAGTGATTGTATAACACATACTAACTTGAAAAGTATATATAAAAGACTTAAATTTAACTTCATATATCCCGGACAGTGCGCTTTAAAACAAAAAAATAGCCATTGAAGTTATTATAAGTTAATTTATTTGAACAAAATAAATTATTACAAAATAATTAAAAAATATTGTAAAGGTTATTTTGTATATATTTATGATAGATGCTCAATATATTTTAAATGTCAACAACATAATAACTTATAGTATACCTATATACTCATAAAAAATCAAAACCCGCTTCAAATGTCTGCTTCTATACTCAGATAAGGATCGCGTGCAAGCTTCAAAGCCGTTATCCTATTTCTCCAGACATTTGCAGATAAATTATTTAAACTGTTATTCACTTTAACAGGTTGTTTAATCGAAAAAAAAAATATTTTAATTGTTAAAAAACAGGAGACAAAAATTTTTTAACAAGTAAAAATGAATCGTAAAATATTCTATGCAGTTATTTGAAGATTATAAAATTTTTTTCATACAATATTTCAACATTAATTCGTTTTGAGCATTGATATTTTCATGAATTAACTTAAAATTTTATCGAATTCAATGTTTTCACATTTAAAATTTTGAAAAACTAATCGATCATTATTTTTAATCAATTCTCCACCAGAATTAACAAATTGTTTATTTGATTTTATAATTCGGAAAATAAAAAAAAAACCGTACGCTAGCGCCACCTAAACAGAGCAGCGACTAAATTATCATCCTCCGTAGATAAAGCAGGCAGACACGGGTTCGATGATGATGCAATTCGCCCCTAAACTTGCGTACCAACGATCCATAGCCATACCCACCTACCCCTCGAGAAAGTTTCTTAATAAATCCTGGCGGATAAATTCAAAACTTATTGACTTTTACAATCTCATATCACTCATCATCTCCTGCTACGTGTCAAACGGACCGTCAGTCAAGAATTACGGGATAAGACAGTAAGGAATGCGGTCTCATATCAGTACTTCACAAAAAGCCTTTCTCTCTAAACACTCCAAACTCAATTAAGACCGCCCATTTCCCTACCTTTCCCTCAAAACTAACTATAATCAAACTCTTGCTCAATATCTCTTGAAAATAAAAAACCACAAGAGCCGATGGACAGAAAAAAAAATTCTTCAACAACGTCAAAAGCTTGAAATTAATTGGGGAAACAATTTTAACTATTATTCTAAGTGGTAATTTACCCCTGGGTATTTTTCTAGGCCCCCGTGATCCTACGCTTATGCGTGGATCAACATCGGTACCAGCTGACTCGTTGGTCGCTGCGTCGCAACGAGTCAGTGTTCGCTTGTACACCGCACGAGATGTGTTTCAAAGAATTTGTATTACATACGTGCATGAGTAATGAAACCAAACAATAAATATAAATCCCTTGAAAAAAAAAATGTGTATGTGATGTTGAGTGAATTATTTTGGATAACTGCTTACACGGGTAAGTCGAGGATTGTCGAGAATTAAACAGCAACCAATATATACGTGCGCAAGTGAAATGAAAAAAATACACACGACAGTATAGATGGTGGTAGTCGTTTGATATTACCTGTCGGCAAAGGAAACGCGCTGCTACACACTTAGATCTCAGTGTAACATTACAATGCCTCTTTATGATATGTACACGTAGAAATATGGCAGTAGGGAGGCGTATACGTGTGGCTTGAGAAAATGGTTGAAATCGACGACGACATGGTGTTAGTTGGATATATCTTGGGCCAGAATGAACGCGAGAAAAGGCGCATGTGTACAAATGGAAAAGGCGAGGGCGTCGATGAACAAAGTTCTCAGGACTGTACATAGTTTGTGGTGAGAGCACACACGTGGGACACTGTCCATTGATCCTCGCGAGTAGGCGGTTTTACGCAGGATACGGAAAAACAATACATACACACCACTAAAATGGCACCCGTCTAACGTCAATCTTTTATATGTACATACTTTATGTGTTGTTGAGTGCTGTGTGTGTGTCTGTGTGGTTTCACCTCTCGTGCACGAGATTTCTCATGATATAAATAATTTAAAAAACACCCTGCAATGTCTCATGTTGCATTGTAAGTGTAAATAGATGAAATACAATTGCGTCGCAGCGCGTCGCTTTGGCTGCGTCCCACAATCTATACCGCGCCATGGCTATATGTACAAAAAATATATATACATATATATAAATCTTCGGTGATGCTGCCTCGTAAACAACACCGTGACGTAATCTTTCTTTCTCTTGAAGAGCATACTCTGAGAAATACTATATGACACAACGCGGTGATGTAGAGATCATCCTCGGGGCAATAACATATTTTTTTTTTTTTCTCAAATTGTCATGAAAAAAATTCTTGAATAAATTAATAATTGATCATTTTTCAATGGATATATCTGTATCACCTGGATGTGCATCAGAGAGACACACGATAAATCTACGCTTTCAGAATCCGTTTGCTTGAAATTCTTTGTATATCCTGATGCGTAGAAAGCGACAAAATACACGAGCATGAAGAGGGCCCACGCGTCCCTTCCGGTGGCGCTCTCCCTTCACGCGCGCTGTCTTTTTTCCACATCTGCGAGTGGATGTATATAGTATAGGAAGGGGCAGAGTGGGGCCTGACACATTTCTTTCTGAATTAGGGCTCGAATTTCAAAAGGACGCAAACACCTATATTGATGCGTATATGTGTGTATTTATTTATTTATGTGCGCGAGCGCCGGGAGCTCAACGACTGGACGTGATTCCCGCGCGCGTCATCGGCAGTTTGAATGCCCCACCTCGCGGCTTTTTTTTTCTTGATCCTTTATTCATCTCCGGAGATGATAGGATACCTATACGGACTATTTGATTAGGAAGAAGGGGCAAACTCTCTGCGGCCCCTTACTTGGCATGTACGCCACGCGAGCCAGTCCACGCTCAGATGGACCAGAAGAGTCGTTAGTTCAAAATAATCCGAATTCCAGCGTATTCTCGTGTGCGACAACCTGCTCAAACGTTGCTGCCAACCCTAAGTAAAATTACGGCCTGCGCGCGCGCGCCCACGATTACGTCTACAAACGACAATTTAATCGAACTCATCAACGAGATATATATGTATTTAATCAATCTGCTAGGTGATTGGCAAAATTAATATATTCAATGTCATTTTATAATTTCATTTAATTTCTTTATGTTTTTCTATTGTTTTTAAAATTTTGACTTGTGGAATTTTTTATCGTGAATGAACATCAGGCTGATGTTAGATGTTAAAGGTCAACGGCTTCTATTCACGTTTTATACATACAAATCCAAGGAATACATCAGGTTTATAAACGTCAGTGGATGTTTTTTTTTTTTTTTTTTCAGCGCGCGTGGAATTTAGATAGTTATGAATGCAAGGAAGAAAAATAAAAGTGCATAAATGTGAAATTATAATTGCGTGTTTGAATTAGTTTTAGCATGAATCGATCACACGGATGGCCGTTATGATTGTGACGTGAAACGTATAGATAAAATGTCGGACACGACCCGATGTTTTTCTCATATCAGCTCCCTTCGGTCTTTATAACTATCCTCGTCTTTTTCTTATTCACTGTGTATCCACACTCGACTCGCGCCCGCTCCTGTACGCATACCAGGCCACTCTGCTGTACCGACACTATCACATACTACTATATTCTACAATATAAAGACACACACGAAATACTTTCCGTGTTTCCAGCGTCCTACGCGTAGCGTCTGCATCGCATCGCCCAAATGTCCCGATAAATTATGCTGCGCATGATCGCTCTTTCCTTTTCTCTTCCTTGTGCCACACGCGCGTGTTTTCCTTCACGTGTGCCTCTCTCGATTCTTTGTTCGTGTATATATATATTGTATATGTATCAGAGGGAGACTATATCCGCAGAGAGATGCCGAGTGTGCACGAAAAAAAGGAGAAAAAAAAAAATTAAAGCAGTATAGGCATCAGTGTCGTGTGCTCGCTGCGCAATCTGTCGCAATCTAGAGACTGTTGTGCGTCACTGCGCGCAAATGAGAAAATTTCCGCGATTATAATATATATTGCATTTATTTGCGCACATTAAATGTCAGCCCGGAAGTGTCACTTTTTTCTTGCAATATTTAAAATTCATTTAAAACATCCGGGATTTTTTTTCTTTCAAACAATCATTGATGGAAAATTGTATAATAAATAACCCGTATGATTAATTTTTTTATTTAATTGAAGTGTAATAAATTGTTGCGAGATAATTTCAATAATATGTGCTAGATTGCACGAGGAAAATTTATCGTATCGTGGATGAAAGGGAAAGTATGTAAAACCCGATTTCAAATCGAGTGGATTTTTTTTTTTTTTTTTTTTTTTTTCTAATTTCTTGAAGAAAAACTTTTTTGAAATTTTTTATTTATTCGTTTTTTTTTTTTTTTTTGTCAATTTATTTCTATTTTACAATTTTACATACTTATACGAAACAAGAAAAAAAAAAAAAACGAGAAATAAAGTTTTTTAAAAAAATATACAATCTTTAAAAATTTTGTTTTTTTAAAATATCTTGAAAATGAAGTAAAATACAGTAAAAATTAATTCTATATTTTTTGGCTAGAATTTGATTCTCTATAATTTTTCTTTGATGATATTTTTCGATATTTCAATTATTTATCGAGTTATTGTAATTTTTTTGGGCATTAGTAACGCTATATCGGTATAATTAACAGGTTTAAATAATACAAAATTTAATAATGACCTTAATTGAGCTCCTGAGGCGTGATCTATATAGACAGTCATTGTAGAGATCTATGTATATATTGTAAGTATTTTTTTTAATCACAATTTGCTGTTAAATAATCTTATATCTTTATTATTAGCTTTCCTCATCCATCATTTGGTCGCAACATTTATAATCAACGGGTGTGTAAACGTGTGTGGAGAATTTTAAGACAACATTATATACACATACATATACATGAGTGTTATCATCATCTTGCCAGTTGTAAATATGAGAATGTATATAGGTCACCATACAAAATTTAGTAGATACGCGGTTGCGCGCAGAGTATTACCATCACGATCTCCTCCCGTCGGTTGTGGTGAGAATTTTCTCTGTAATTTCCAAAGCTGAGACTTGCGTAAGAGCGCCGGCAGCGGCGTGATCGCCGGGAAAGCAATCCTACTCGCACTAACACCACAAGATGTGGTGCTATGAGAATTGGAGGGAGAAGCAAAGACCGAATGGGGCCTCGATCCAATTCGGTTGATTATCCATTTCTGTCACGTCAGATAAGGGAGAGGGGCTTTTGTTTGCCGAACTGTCGACGCTGCGACCCATTGTTGTTCTTTTTTTCCTCCACTCGCTTGATTCATCAAGCAAGCACACGCACAGACAAAGCCTAGAGGCTTCTGCTAGAATATATGTACATATATCGGTTAAGGGTTAGATATAGCTTCCAATAATTAGGACTTACGTGTGTGTATGTGTACATTTTGTGTGTGAAGGAGACGCAGTAACGCCCACTTCGTGCTCACCACTGCATTCTTCTCATGCCTTCTTATATTATTCCCCTTCAAACTCGCGTCGCGACGCGCGAGACACTTCTAATTCTAATCGCTCCGATTCCCATGGCCCCGATGCACGGCGCACTCTTCTCTCTTGTTGTCTTTGACTCGATATATTTATTTCAAAGCGCATGACGCGCCACTTCTTAAAATATCACCGAAGGCTCTATTTGCAATTTTTTACGCAATTTTTTTTTTTTAGATAATCTCATGATTTTTTGGGGCATTTAAATTATTTCTACGCAGTATACGTATGTTCAATTTTTATTTCTTAAAGAAAGAATATTTTTGAAAAAAAAAAAAAAATTTCGATTGGTTGGATAATTTATCAGAAAGTTGATAAAAATATTTCATGTAAATATTTAAAATTTGAGGAAGAAATAAATTTTATTTTCACTTTTAATAATTTATGATTTTCCTTTAAAAAAAAAAAAAAAAA
>MVJL01000162.1:0-73272 GCA_002156465.1 Macrocentrus cingulum | reverse complement strand
GAGTTTTTTTTTGTATTTATTTTTTTTTTTTTTTTTTTTTTTTTTTGGAAATATGCAGGCTTGAGGTCTTTTACGTCAATTTTGACTATTGACTCAGCTGTGTATATGCATATATTTGTGTACAATGCCGTGGAACAGGATGCAATGGATCGTTTAAAAACCATCAATTTTTCACATTGGTTTGAGCATAAAATTGCAAGTCTCTTATTCCACGACCTGTTGGAAAATTATCTATTGTCAACGTTGTGAACTAACGTATATATACAAATGGTAAATTGATCCGGGAACACTCGTTGCAACGAGTGGATATTTCCAAGCGGAAAAAAACCACAGTGCTCGTTTTATGATTGGTTAGCGCGCCACTTCCGCTTGAAAAGTATAACGAAAAGTTGTCGGATATCGATAGAATTTTTTAGTCGGATGTCTAAAAAAAAAAAATAACCGAAAAGTTTGACAGTTTCAGTGAGTTTGATGTATTGTTTAATTTAATATTTAATCCGAGCGATTTAATATAAACGATTGTGGTTCAAATGCTGGCGTTGTAAAGTTTGACAGTTTCAGTGAGTTTGATGTATTGTTTAATTTAATATTTAATCCGAGCGATTTAATATAAACGATTGTGGTTCAAATGCTGGCGTTGGATGCCAGCATTTGTAATGAATAGGAGAGTTAAATTACTTCCGTCGCCTTTACGACAAAGTCAGCATTCACGCGTTACAGCATTCAGGATATAATTAGATTTTACCTTTGTAATGAATAGGAGAGTTAAATTACTTCCGTCGCCTTTACGACAAAGTCAGCATTCACGCGTTACAGCATTCAGGATATAATTAGATTTTACCTTAGCTATTGCGCAAGTATTTTCTTTATATCTATATAGAAAGTGTACTACAATGATTGAATGATACATTTTTCGTATTTAGGCATATATCTCTTTTAGCAGAAAAAATTTCTTCAAAAATTTTGTTTTTCTTCCTTGAGGATTTATCGGATGCATATAATATAATATCGGTTAAAAGATTTTTTCAAAATAATGAGAAAAAAATTTTTTTTTTTTGTTGAAAATCGATCAATTATTTTATTATTCTAAAGTATGCAAGTGTAAAAATAATTAATTATGGGATTTATTTAGGAAATATTGAGGTAATACTACGGAATTGTGGTTTTTTTTATGCTTTTAAAAAGTGATTTTCTTGAATTTTTACTCGAATAATATATGGGATTTATTTAGGAAATATTGAGGTAATACTACGGAATTGTGGTTTTTTTTATGCTTTTAAAAAGTGATTTTCTTGAATTTTTACTCGAATAATACCCGAGTAAAAATATTCTGGCGTCCACACTAGAGCGATGTGGTCTCCACAATGAAAAAGACGCGAAAATAGTCACCCAAAGGCTGTGGGCGCCTATATTGGCGCTTTTTTGGTTGTGGTGGCGTCCACACTAGAGCGATGTGGTCTCCACAATGAAAAAGACGCGAAAATAGTCACCCAAAGGCTGTGGGCGCCTATATTGGCGCTTTTTTGGTTGTGGAGACCAGTACGCTCTAGTGTGGACGCCTCAAAAAGGTACCCACAATTTGGGGTATCGCCCACAGTAGTCACCTGCATGTTGTAGGCGCTACTATAGGCGCTAGGTAATCCACATAGCGCCAAAATTCATTTTAGCGCTAGTTTGGCGCTTTTTATCAAGCATGCTGTCCTGCATGTTGTAGGCGCTACTATAGGCGCTAGGTAATCCACATAGCGCCAAAATTCATTTTAGCGCTAGTTTGGCGCTTTTTATCAAGCATGCTGGAATTTTCTAAGTCCGGTCTGGTCTTAGAAAATTTCAATCAACCCAATATTTTCTAAGTCCAAATAGCGCTAGTTTGGCGCTTTTTATCAAGCATGCTGGAATTTTCTAAGTCCGGTCTGGTCTTAGAAAATTTCAATCAACCCAATATTTTCTAAGTCCAAACTAGACTTAGAAAATTTCAATCAACCCAATATTTTCCAAGTCCAAACTGGAAAAATAATTGTCAGCGGTCTAAATATTTTCTTATATTATACATCATATACTTCTTGTCAATTGAAACAGCTAGGTGAATAGTTGGACATTAAATAAATTTATATATGCAGTGAACAATATTTAAAATGTATATATATAAATACGTGTTTATTTTGACAATATAATTACAAATAATATTATATGTACCGATATAATAATATGTTTTTTTTTTAATTTCCGTTATCCATTCTAATGAGCACTAATAGGCCCAGAATTATATTATTTCAAGTAACATTTTACTTTTTATATAATATTTATTGTATGTTTTATTGATATTTATATGGTATGGCCTCCACACTAGCGCTTCCAGATTTCCGGGCGCTACTGCGGGGTATGGTCTCCACACTAGCGCTTTCAGGTTTTCGGGCGCTATTGCGGGCGCTATAGTGTGGGCGCCGAATCGCCGATAACGGCGCCTGGTCCGCGCTAGTGTGCGCGCTAGTGTGCGCGCCTGTTGGCGCTACTGTGGGCGCTAAATGACCTTGCGTGAAACGTTATGTCTATTTTCTGTATTGGTTGCCATTTCAAGAATGGACAATTTACTTTATCATCAATTTTCTCCCTACATCGCCATTCAGCCATTTATATTTGATATAAATATAAATTTCGATGAGCTTCATAACGCTTGAAATTTTTTGTATTGGTTCTTCAATGCTGTAGAGTGATTTTCCAATCAATTTACCTGTGCTTGGCTCACTTTTTGGCATCCAAAAACTCTTGGGAATTGGATGAAATTTCTTTGTTTTATATTGGAAAATTTTTTAGCAACTCGATGGTAAATTGAAAATAGATTTTATGTGCAATAAAGAGACTACTGCAAAGAATTTTATTGCTACATTGATCATTTTAACTATTTATCGAGGTCAAATCGTATAAAAAAGGTCGATTATCTTTTACTTCAAACATAGATACATATTAATTAAAGAAACAATACGCAAAATAATGATAAAATATTTTGAAAAAGACGAATTGTGGTTATTAATAATTGAGAATCATTAAATGACGGAAATAGAAGAAAGAATTACACTCCTAGAGATATTTTTTACGAAACTTTGTCATACCTTGATCTCGAGAGATCATATCAACAGTCATCGAGTAGCAAGGTGAGTATAATTTTCGAACTTTGAAAAATGCGGAAAATGATCGCTGCAGCCACGACTGTGAGTGATGAGTCCGTCAGTGGTGGATGCACAAAGGTGGATGCCTACTATCCTTGATGACGTACTGCACGATGATGCAGCATCCGGAGTATGCGGAAAAAAATCTCGACGGATCCTTCCTGTACATAACAGACTCTTCTAGGCAAGCAACTCTTCTGTCGTCGTATTCACCATGATCTAGTCGCAAACACGGCACACGATGCAGCCCCGCATTTTTGTTTTGATGTGTTTGGAAAAATTAGTATTAGTTCTTACAAAATCTAAAAATAGAACAGCCTATATATTATCTCAAGATGTTATAACTGTACCCGATGTCTGAATATCAGTTTAAAACGAAAATAAAATTCAACGGTATTTGGAGAAAATTTATTTTTCACTACACTTTTGATTTCATTATTTATCTGCATATATTTTTAATCACAAAGTGTTGATTCTTAGAGAAAAAACTTATATTTCTCTATATGTTTTGTTTGCATCATGACAAATAATGTTTCCAGAAAATTAAATAGTAACAAAACTTTTAATCATTTTATAATGACTTTGCTTAAAACACTAGAAGAAGTTTTTATCTGATACGACAGAGTTAGATGAAGGCACTTAAAAGTACATGAAAAGCACTGAGTAGCAATTTTAATTCCATTTGAGGCGCACTATCCAAGGGTTAAAAACATATCTATAAATAATATTTTACAATTTCACAGCATGAAAATTAATTCGTTCCGATACATTTTGACAAAACGGCCAAAATTTCAGATTTATCGCCATGAATAAGAAGTTGATCATCATACAGAGATGACAAAAACGTGCGCCAGCATTTGTCGCTCAGTTTTCGGAAGCTTTCTGACAGATTTTGACTAATATCTAATTTTGAGCTGTCCCTGAGTGAAGATAAGCGAAAAATATTTCCCAATACATAAACAGTACGTATTTGTGATAGATTTTCGAGATTTGCTCTGTTCAACAGTGGAATGCAATTAAGTACGAATTTCATCTGATCTAAATACGTTTTGAATCCTAGGAGTTGGTAAACAGGGTCTTTGGATGCATAACCAATGTACAGAATGCTGACACAGCGTTTTAAGAAGCTATCGTCTGTATGTCCGATCAGCTGGATCACGTTGTACTGTTCTTGAGCGTTGGCAAACTTTTGTTGTATTTGTCGCGCTAGTGTGCGCGCCTGTTCGCGCTACTGTGGGCGCTAGTCACTTGCATAGCGCGCACAACATTGTGGACACCACTGAATATTTTTACTCGGGTAATTTTTATGGCTTATACAATTCTTTATAAATTTTTTTCTATTGTTTGTTTCGATCAGAAAAAAATTTTTTTTATATTTTTACTCGGGTAATTTTTATGGCTTATACAATTCTTTATAAATTTTTTTCTATTGTTTGTTTCGATCAGAAAAAAATTTTTTTAAGCCACTCGTCGACGTCATTATGAAAAAAATCCATCTTCACCATTTAAATGAATGACTTTTAAATGGAAATCTGGAGCAAGATGAAGTGTACTCACAATTTTACTGATGTTAAAATACAGTAAAAGCTCGCTAATCAGCAAAAAGTTAAAAAATGATAGGTCATATTTGAAATAAAGTTTGATAACAGTTAAATAATAATATTATTGCAGTTAGGCGCAATTAAAAAAATTTTTTTTACTCGTTTTTAAGGTACCCCATCTCGTCCCGCATTCTCCTATCAATTAAAATGAGCCATGAAAATGTTGTATTAACTAAAAATTAGAAAAAAACTTGCCAACGGAAGCAGTGAAGAGGAATCACAGTGTCATTTACGTACATCTGAAATCTCAGCAGGTAAATGCCATAATTTAATTATGGTTATACTCAAATAACAGCGGCATAACCTCTTGTTAATTTTTCAAGAATAGAAAATTTTTATAATTATATATAGGGTAAGAGTATCAGTTTCTAGCCGGATACCAATTAATAACCATTGGTACTTAAATTGACAAAATAAAAAATACGGCTCTTTTAGATAATAAAAAAATACTAATTGATTGCAAATTTTGTGCGGAAGACGCGTGTATCATTGTCCAGATGAGTGGATAGTTGTAGGAATCGGAAATTAATTATTAAGTACGTGTACTAGCCGAAATCGGTGATTAACTGGAACATGTGCGTTGCGAACGGCGTTTCACCGGTTGATGACCGGCTCAAGTTCACCCAACCTCAAACACTCGTTTATGATTGAGTCAAAACAAACAAAATTCACTCTATATTATTCCTATAAAGTGACTCTTTAGGTTAATTATCGATTAATTTAAATAATTTCAATGCCTCAAAACTTGTAACTTATTTCTTTGCACAGTTTATTAATAATATTTGTCGAGCGGTCATTAACTGGAACACGGCCGGTCATTAATTCGTGATGGCCGGTCGTTAACTGGTGTTTTTTACTTTCGCGACATTTCTTTAGATTTTTATGTTATAGCTATATTTTAATTGTTAAAAAAATGATACATCCTCAGTTTTTACTTTTTTTGTTTTTGTTTTTTATTTTTTCATAGTAAACAGGATTTCGTGAAGATAAAAAAAGCCTCTTTGAGATACCAATAAATGAACAGCATAATTTAATATTTCTCAAATAAATTAATCTAGTATAAAAAATATATATTTATAAAAAAAATTTAATTTTTTCAGTTGATACTGTTCTTTCTATGTCTATCTTTAAATTTTTAACAGCACGAGTATAGTACAGATTTTTATTTCAACAATATTTCTTCCATTTGACGAAAAAAAAAAATTCTTTTTCAAGATATATTGCAACATAAATTCTGACGAATGGTCATAAAAACTAGAATGTGTCTCAAAATAATTGTATCATAAAAGCCTGGGTGTTATACTGTTCCCTTGGCAAAATCTAGTGATGGTGATTATACATGACGTAATATGGACCAGAGAAAAAAAGTGAAAAAAACTATTCTGTATATATGCACACAGTGCAATGAAGCCTTTTGTAATGTTGCGCAAATTTTAATGAGTTTTTGACTTATTTAGGTCAGATTTAAATACGTCTCTTAAATAATAAACCGATATTCGCGAACAAAAGCAATAGAAGAAACAATAAAAAAAAGGTCATGACAAAAAAAAAGTTCTAAGAGGTATATTATTATACGAGTATTGATTTGTACATAAACTTTCGCTAACTATACTAAGAATAAGAGGTCTATATTTGAGTTCTGAATAAATACTATAGGTTTATGAGATATATCCTTGTGTTGACATTTACTTTCCATCGCCGTCGTCAGGTTATTGACGTTTTCAACGACAGAGTTGATGAGTTTTTACACTGCAAACTCACGTATTTGCTTTAAAATAGACGAATGATTGTTGATTAATGATCAATAGTTGTATGTAAATATTTTCAATTGAAGTTTTAAGTCGGTGACAATGTTATAAATGTGCTGTGGCAATTCTAATGCATCGCGATTGATGTTTGATCTCAGGAGAAATTGATGCTGATGTAAGACGTCTCTCTCACATTTCAATTATCGAACTCTGTAAGTAGATACTTTCCATTGCACGTACTTGTAATTTCTTTGGACTGAATCTCGTGATATAACGATAGGTAGACTCTCAGAACATTGATATATGTTTAGTGTATGGTGTTATGCTCTCGTGTTATCTATGAGGCATTATACAACGCTTGAGATTATCACCCGTAACGCCGTGATTGGCGCTTAATGATCGGTGTCTGCAGATGATTACCGCGAGAGAAGAAACAGGAAGAGAGTGTGCACTTTCATCTGAAGTAGATCGAGCAGAGATTATGATCCGTGGAGAGGCTGTTTTTCTAGGTAGACTGGTTCGTTGATTTAATATTATTATCATGAGATCATTTTTGAGCTTGATAAAAATTTAATTAAGTCAGGCTTTCAAATATTCTATGCATTCAAGAGGATTATTAATTAAAATTATTATTTTATAAAGTAGCGAAGGAAATATTAATAATTGCGAGGGAAGAAAATAAATTCTGAGCAAGATTTTATGGAACATTTTTTAAATAAATAAAAATATTTTTTTAATAAATAAAAATAATAAATAATCGTTCGTTGGCTATGGATGAAAATAGATAGAAGATAATCGGGCACTTTGATCGAATTTTTAGTAGTTTAATAAGTATAACTAGTGATGAAGTATATTGGATTTTTTTCAATTGAAATTAAGTGTTAAAATTAATTGAAAAAATTGTTTTTTCAGATAAAATTAAAAATATTAAAAATCAAAAGATAAAAATAAATTAAAGAGAATTTTATAAAATATTTCTTTAATTCAGAAATATTGCGTTTGTTGGATAATTTCGTTTAATTATTAAAATATCAGGAATAAATTTCGTTTTTAAGTTAAAAATACAAATATTAAAAATTGAGAGATGAGAATAAATAAAGTTAAATTTTATAGAATATTTTTTAAATTAAGATATATTGGAGTAGTGGAATAATTTTTTTTTTTTTAATATTAAAATAAATAAAAAAATTTTTTTACTTAAAAATACAAATATTAAAAAGTAACGGTTGATAATAAATTAAACAGGATTTTAAGAATTTTTTTTTTTTAATTGATAAAAATGAGATTTTATTGATTTTTTTCTTGATTTTTTTTTTATTTTTCATAAAATTTGAAATTTTTATGAAAATAATTGAAAAAAATCTAATTTGATAATTGTTGTTAAGAGTTTTAAAGTTATCGGAGGGATAATATTAGTAGTTTTAAGAATTACCAGTCGGCAAAAGTGATTAAGTTAATTATTAGAGTTTTTGGATCGCGTGTAGAACGTAACAATCACATGAATAACAAATGTAGTGGCTGAATCTTGATTATTCGCGCGTGCCTAGTCACGCGACTTCAATCAGTATAAACTTAGACTCACGTTCAATTTGTCAACGAACAGTAAATAGAAATAAATAATTTTTTCACACTATATATAATATCCCTTGAAAATATTTTTATCCAATAAAAAATACAAAATATAATTTTGAAAAAAATTTTTTTTTCTACGTTTAATAGTAACTATATTATAAAAAATGATATTAAATTATTACCTGTGTGTGTATGAGCCAATGAAAAATTTGGAAACACTCAAATTAATCCACAAAATTAATTAATCAATTTTCGCACTAAAAAAAAAAATTAACTAGACAAAATGATTTTCGATGTCAAGTATCGTATGAATATTTTCGCCAAGTCTGCGCCCCATTCGCGTCTTATAAAGACTTTTGTCGCGTTACCGGGGAGAAGGGGATGGTGGAAGCACGCCGGGAGACCAAAAGAAAGCCGGGGAAGGACGAGAATATTCTGAGAAATTATATGGAGGGGAGTTTATACATTTCACGCGTGCTAGAACACTTTCTTTCAGCCTACATATGTCAACCTGTCTGCCTACTCCCGCCTCATCTGCTTTTAACACTAAACTATGACGTCAATTTTAGTTTCCTGACCTCGATTAATTTCCACTATACAAATATCCAACAGCAGTCAAAATTAAAAAACCCTCTTAATCAAAAAATCGAAAAATTCAATATATTGCGTGCTTAAAATCGAAAAAATTGAAACTTTTTTACTTGCTAATATCTTGATGAACCCTAAGAGCTAGACAAATTTTGTTAATGACCTTTTTTTTAGTTAATTAAATTCTCTACAAAAAATGTCTCTTGAGAAAAATTTTGATTTTCAGTAGTTTCCAAGATATTTTGATTTAAAACAGCAGGATAATAAAACTTAGATGAAATCAGCATATGCCAGGATATGTAACATATTAAATAGATCGTAACATGTCTCAGATTTATATAATAATATCGGGCATTTCCGCATTGGACGTGCCCAGTATCTAATAAAATCCTGCTTATAACGCGTCGTTATACCGCGGAAGTTTTGAAAATGGTAATTAACGTCTCTATGTGAAGTTCTAAAGGTAAATGCTTGTAAATTCAAGTTTTCCGCGAACAAATAGATGCTCAACATGATTGACAAGTTGAAGTTTCTTTCAAGAAGTTTACTCAAAGCTGAAATTTCTGTTATAAACTAATTGGATATCGGAGAATAAATTTATACATTCAATAATACTGAAAATTTCCGCTCAATATATTTTTTCATACATAAACTATCTGTTGAAATATTTTTAAAATACAGTTACTGATGATTATTCATCGATGGGACACAAATTTACTAATTGATTCGTATATATATAAGCTGAATCTAAAATGGATAGTTGTCAGTATAAATAAATATTTGGAAACATTCCTAAAGTAAGATTGTATACTAGAAACGTTTTTATGGGAAAAAATCCCACTATAGTTGGCGAACAAAAAAAATGTGCAATTAAAAACGCAGATAATCGAACTTGTTTTGCAGAAGAAAAAAAAAAACCGTTATAGGGACCTACATTTTCCGCTGCGCGCGTCATCTGATGCTTGATCTGCAGCCACCTTGCTCGAATCGCGACGATCACTCTCTATCCTATAACATGTTCATATGCACAGGAGCAAAGTTTCGCGGTAGTTCGAATAGTCGATCCGGAAATGGAGAACCTGATTTGCCTGATTTGTGAGGCGTAAGTCATATCTGTTATACATGTATCACGCAACAGGTTGGCACATTTTGTATATAAGCCGCCTGGTAGTTCGTGTCAATGAGGAATCGACCAAATATTTCGGCATAGAATTGAAATAATAAGACACAATAGGGAAGTCTCATAATAATATATTAAATTTTAATAAATATTCATGTAAAGAATAATACAATAATGCATCAGCACAAATTTTTTTGTAATAACTAATACTTAGAAGAGTTGGAATAAAATATTTACTGTTTTACGGTGTCGAAAGTAACAGGCATTGCTGTTTTCTTTTCTGATTTTAGGCTTATTATTCATTACGTATGAATTTGGACGATATACTAAGTTAAATAATAGTTTATAAGCTTTAAGAAATAACTGCAAAAATGAGTTAAATAAATAAACATTATCCTTAAAAGCATATAAATCTGTCGATAATACTTGTGGTGTCGATTGTAATAGCGTTTAAAAATGTCATTAAAATGATCTAAAAAATTTCAAATTCAAAAAATATTTATTTAATATGCTCTGAAAATTATTTAAAAAATGAAAAATGTCCGTATTGTTGTGAAAATAAAAAAATATCGCCTGTATTTAAAATCCACAGAAATTCAATTTTTCAGTTTATTAATGCAATAATAAATGTTTTTCATT
The DNA here is from genome assembly GCA_002156465.1 of Macrocentrus cingulum. Taxonomy (NCBI): domain Eukaryota; kingdom Metazoa; phylum Arthropoda; class Insecta; order Hymenoptera; family Braconidae; genus Macrocentrus; species Macrocentrus cingulum. The sequence goes on along the minus strand of MVJL01000162.1, from coordinate 62,837 downwards.
AATAAATAAGTGCTTACGAATAAAAAGAATAATTTATTGAAAATAAGAACACTTTTATTGCAAATTTTCAATTAAAATCAAAGGGTGTTTCAACTGCAACCTGCCAGGTGTCAATTTGAACAGAGAACAAGTCAAAAGTTTTTTATCGATAAAAATGTAACCGATCATTGTATTTTAATTTTTATAAATTTTTATAAGAGGATATAGTGTTAAAAACTATTGTACCAAAACGATGGCTCAATAATTCATACTTTTAACACAATAAATTCTAATGATTTTAGTGTTTCAATTGAGTCTCCCCTACATATCTCTATCGTTTTTAGATGATGGCTCAATAATTCATACTTTTAACACAATAAATTCTAATGATTTTAGTGTTTCAATTGAGTCTCCCCTACATATCTCTATCGTTTTTAGAAATGATTTAAAATTTATTTTTAGGTCGTAATGTCGAAGGAAAAATCGTTTTACAATACGCGGTGACTATAAACGAAGTGTAAAGTATGAACACATACCGGTGGCTTTATTGACGAGTCGTAAAATGAACTATTCACGTAAGAATGTCGTGTTGGGTAATTCTTAAACTTTTATCACTGAATACATATATTTGTTCTCTGTAATTTTGTCATTTATACCTAACAATAAAATGTAAGGTCGCGAGTTGGAGAAATTTTGTTAGAGACCTTTTTTGTAGCTAATAAAATTCTCTACAAAAAAGGTCTCTAGATAAAAATTTTTACATCCAGTAGTTCCGAAGATATTTTGAGTTCAAACAGTCCGATAGTTTTTGAAATACACTTTTTTCGGCTTTAGACACGTGATTTATGTGTGTGCGCTCATCGAGGAATATATATTTGCATTTGGGTAATGGTATCTAAGCATATTGACCCAAGTAGCGCTCATATACGCATATATATTTCCTTCATAATCGTCTTTCGATTATGTGCATAACTAGGTATACAAAAGCGTAGGTATCTAAACATTTGATTATCAGCCTAGTTAAATCCTCTAACATCAAATACGCCAAATATAAATTCAGTTCGAACTATCGGGATTCAGTTTAGATGGTCAATGGTTTTGTAACTAATGTTTATTGTTGGTTAGTCAATAGTTCACACATCTACTTGTGGATAGACGAATGAGAGATGTTGCAATCTGAAAATGTTTAACCCCAGCTGTCTAGTCACATTTACTGAGTTGGTACTTCGTTGGTATTTTCGTCACACGTTCAAGAAGTATGAAAAATAAAATTAAAAAAAAAAACAAATAATAATATTTATGTAAGTATATTGACTGGCGATTTTACTAAATTAGTTTCGAGTTGATCGATATCCAACTTTTAATCGAATTTAATTAATAGTAATATATATCATCAAATAGTTCTGCATGACTGTAATTATTAATATTTATATTGAGATATATATCGATATCAATTACACAAATAACCTCTGAATCATTGATAGAGATATCACCTTGAATAGTATAATATGTTGACATCAAATGTTTGTAATACAATAATTTAATATATGACTTGCATTAAAAGCAAAATCCATTCGTCATGCATAATTCAAAGCCTCTTTCCTAATAGATTCGATTACCGTTGTTTAAAATTCATATCATATTAGTAATTAACTATTTATATCCGATTGACGTGAAATTTGGTAGGTACATTCCATTCACTCTATTATAACATCCACTACGAACGAATTTTATAAAACTCCACTCACATAGCAAATTGCGAGAGAGTGGAATTAAAAAAAATAACATATTCAAATTATATGGTTTTTACATGGCTTTTGGGCATTTAAAAAATTTTTAAATATAAATTTTCAAGTCAGATAATCCAACAAAAAAGTTAAAACTAACGATTAAAATAAATTTTTCGTCATAGCGGGAGTAAATGGCGTTTTTGCTCCCTCGGTGAACAATACACTATTTTCTAAAAAAAATTTTTTATCTATCATAATATATGAGGTTTTGATTTCAAAATCAGTACAAAAAATACAAAAAGGAAATCCGAATGCTCATTAATAAATAAACCAAAAAATATCCCACGAAAAATAAACGATTTGCATAAATAAATATTTCTATATAGTAGTGATATCAATGTGAATATGAAAAAAATTGATAAAATTTCTCGCTTAAATACACAGAATGTAATACTTTTATCTACATAAATTAATTGACATTTTAGTGTTTTCCTGATGCTTTAATTATTTCCAATCTTTTAAAATAATAAAAATTAGAAAATGGTAAATAAATTGAGGTTACTATAACTGAAATAAATAAACTTTTACCGCTTGATCCCTATGTATATTGAGGCAAAATTTTATTATTCTAATTAGGTCAAGTGGTTATGATGTTATAACTTGAAAAAAAAAAGTATCTGTTAATTTTTAAATAAACAGACATGTAAATATTCTGAGTTAGTTGCGAGCATATATTATTATGGAATATAAACAACCGCAATCTATTATATACGTTCCGTTGAGCGTGCACGTTTGTGCAGTATGTTATCGTGCTCAGTCATGCTAATTAATAATTACAAATTAGTGTTAGCGCGGAATCACTCACACCTGTTACTAATATGACAGTTTGCCCACTTCCGCCAAAAATGCCAGACATGATTCCACCATGATAAACAGTTCAAGTAATTTATCCAAGTGCATAGAGTGTATGTGATGCATAGAAAAATGGGTTATGAATAAATTAAGTATAAATAGCAAACGTCATTGAGTATAGGAAGATGCTAATCATATTTAACGTGACTTTCTCACCGCGTAAATTGCATCGTCAGTGAAACGGCACGTCTCTTGCAAGAAAAGACAGAAATGATATTTGTGCCTGACTAATAACAATTTTTTTATATTTCTTTTTTATATGGCGATGAATTGGTGAATGAATAGCCGGTTTTTCTTTCTGACACCAGTCTCTCGGACGATTAAGTTTGATGTAATGGAACGCAATTTGTCGGATGAGTGATGAAAGTTGCCTCGACACTACTGGTGAACTATACAGTGACCAATGAATAATCGTGGCAAGTGCGAAACTTCGACAGAAATCGTCTTTGTGAGTAATTACACGTGGTTTCCCAACTTGATCATTAGTTCGAGCTGATGTCTGCGCCTAAAGTTTCATCATTTATATAAATTTAGACAATTTTCAGACGAATTTACTTAATTTGATTTTAATTCTGATTATTTATTATAAGTTTAATGATTGATGTTGACTAATATAAGTACCTTTAAATCGCTATGGTGATTATTTTCAATTCTGTGCGTATGTGGAAATCCTTCGAAAATACAGGTTTAAATTATTAATTGATGAAATTAATTATTACCAAACAGCAAAGCTGTATTTTTTTAGAGATTTCACACATTTTTGTAAGAATATAAAATACAGGTTTAAATTATTAATTGATGAAATTAATTATTACCAAACAGCAAAGCTGTATTTTTTTAGAGATTTCACACATTTTTGTAAGAATAGATCTATAACACAATGTCATTCCTTTTAGAACTATCCGCAACCTAAAATTCTAGTCCGAAATATTTTTAGAGATTTCACACATTTTTGTAAGAATAGATCTATAACACAATGTCATTCCTTTTAGAACTATCCGCAACCTAAAATTCTAGTCCGAAATACACACAATACCATGTAGTACATTTTACACACGTACTGCATTTCACTTTTACTGTATTATCTGATCAACCAATCACAATGCGAGAAAAAATGTCTAAATTTACTGCAGCTGTTTTTTTTTGCAATCAACTAATCAGAGCGCGAGAAAATTTCAAACAACCAATGAAATCATTCCCTAGAATTCAGCAACCAATCAGCAAAATGTCACATTTTGCCTGGGGATAAAATTTTGATTTGTACCAAAAATCGGGGAAACATTCGTTGCTAACGATTTATTTTCCTTATTACTGCACCGAATTCAATAATTCTAGGCCCAATCGAAAGGGCATCATCGACTTTATACAGGTTTCTAGGGAAAAATTAGAATAAAAAAATTATTTTCCAAAATATTTCAACTTGAAATTTGAAGCATTCTAAAATCCTAATTTATCCTGTTAAGATACTCGGTTATCTCGAGCTATTTATTTGCATGAATGTGGTTGCGCCCGAACTTGGCGCGAGACTCTATACCGTGTCTCTTGATTATTTCGCTGTTTTGAATCAAAATATCTTTCAAACTATTGAAGAATTTTTTTTCAAGAGACCTTTTTTGTAGAGAATTTGATTATCTACAAAAAAGGTTCTAAGCAAAATTTCTCCAACTCGCATTCCTATCAAGGATATAAGCAAATAAAATGTTTTAAACTTTTCGGCGATAAGCCCTTTCAATTTTAGAAACGCGCTATTTAGATTTAAATGTGAATGAATTGAAATATAAAACACCTTGATGGTGAAAGCAAAGCACATCCATCAGGTTCTGTGTTGAGACATGGGAAAAAATTCTGGTGATATCATTTAATCATGAATGCTGATTCACTGAGCTGCTACGTTAAATATTTGAAGACACGTCTATAAATAGACGTATAATCGTGACCCGCCCAGAGAGTTTATGGATCTCGCAGTGTGTATAACGGTTATTGTTATACAATATTATTCTTCAGATTTTTCAGAGCTTCCGTTTATTATGGCGCCATAAAGATATGGTATTTATCGTAAGCTGCTTATAAAGAGCTAACTGGAAAAAATTATTATATAATTCTCTAGTGATAAGCTATTAATGGTCCAGGGACGTACAGTAAAAGTATTGAAAAATGTAATAATTCTGATTACGAGGTACGTTACGCAATATATTTTTTTTTTTTACAAATCGCGCGTTCAAAACCAAAAAGACGTGTTGCCAAAAATTAAAAACTTTTTTTACATGCTAATATCTTGATAAGGATGCAAGTTACGTAATTTTTGTTTAGGACCTTTTTTGTAGCTAATAAAATTTTCTAAATAAAAAATTTCTTGAGAAAAAATTTTATCTTTACTCGTTTAAAAGATATTTACATTTAAAACGAGATAATTTTGTATATACGCCTTTTTGACTTAAGTCACGCCAAATATCTGCAGTAAACTAGAAATATTCTAATAATTTTTAAAATTTACAACAAAAAAAATTAATGTAGATACCTCCACCAGTCCTCAAAATATTTGTAAAGATTTTTTTGTTTCGTATTTTTGACCAACAATCTGACCACAATCGAAAATTTGAGATATCACATATAATTTTGCACTCACCATTGTTTGAGAATCTTTTTCATCCTTATAATATTCTGTCTGATATGAACAATAGTTTTTTTCTTTATTTCAGTTGGCATAGTCTTTTATACTCTATCTTGATGGGAGAAAGGGCGGATAAAAACAACGTCTTTTTTGTATATTAACGTTTTATATCCGGGGAAAGAAAATTTGCGAGATATTTTCTCGGTTCAACGAACATTTAGAACGAAGTGATATTTTTTTGAGATTGATTGACAGTTTTTTTGTTATAGTAACTCTACAGCTTTATGCTTGTTCACGGTGTAATCAGTATTTATTCTCGCATCATTAAGATTTATTATAAACAAACCCATAAAAAAAAAACGATGAATGAGTGATTTGACTTAGCATTTTTCCAATAAATGTTTAATTTTTGATATTTTTCAATGTCTTAAACTGTATAAATACAAGAGTGATCAAGTGGTATACAATGAACTTTGCCGTTCCGACTTGAGGATTGTATATACAAATATAGCTGTGAAGATATCCAACTAATCCAGGACTGATGAGCGAGAGCTTAATAGCTATAGCAGAGAAGCTATCATATGATAGCAAGATTACATCTCCATTCAAGCTACTGGAATGCAGCGTTTGAATTGCAGTATCTCCGGCTCTTTGACCGCGCATTAACGGCAGAGACAATGGGCAGACAGTCGATTGGATGGCCCCATTTCGCGTCGTTACACACCACTAGTGTGAGCAACGCCGCGCTCAATGATCCTGAATTTCAAAGTTATTTACTGTAAATAATATCGATTCGTTCAATGTTTTGTTGCCTTAGAGGATTCATATTTTACCGACTCAAACTCTCGTCTTTAATCGCTTCGACAAAAATCAATATTAGCTACTTCAAGAGTAAATACCGTTTTATTAAAACCTTCAAATCGCTAAAAAATATCTCGAATTTTACAGAGCATATATGCATTCCATGGAATGCTGTAATCAATTTTAATTTATCCATAAAATTAATGTAGCGTGCCTGCAATTGCCTTTCAAAGTGTCGAGATTGTCTAAAGTATCATCATCGTCATCATCACAGCGATCGGACTCATTGTTCCAATGCAGTACTTCATCTCGGAGAATGGACTGCTCTCTCCTGGGAAATCACTTGCAGAACTGCGGTCATTCATTCGAGACTTATTCTTAGTGAATTTCTGTAGATACACGGCTGAAACCCCTGGATGAGGTTTGCTTTGTATTTGCTGGATTCCACTATACGCTGTATATGAAGATTGTGCAATGAATCCTCTTCAGAATTGCTAAAGGGCCAAGTCTACTGTCCTCCGGGGTCTATTCTATGTATACATGTACCGTATAACTATGCTATTGGAAAAGACAGATCTAAAGCGCTTAATAATATGGCGAGGTTCGTTATTCAAGGAACTGGTTTGATTAATTTCCTCCTGCTTTGAACCTCAAAACATTCCCACAAACGATTACCACCTTCTGAATTAACGGCGGATATTGTACTTTTTACTTATCAACTAGATATATTCACTGCAGATTATTCTGTGTGATGTTTCAATCAAACATTCATTAAATAACGGAACTCGTTTTCCTTCTACTCTTTCATTGCACTTATACAATGAGTATATCATACCCAGGACGAAAAATTCAGGCTTTTTGAATCACTGATGGGCTCTTGCAGTATTCAAGGACGTTCATGCCACAGTAAAATGAACACTAACATTTATCAAATTTATTTACGGCTTGAAAATCCCTTCTAAATATATCAACAATGTCGCAATGATTTATAATTTTTCTCTATCCTTCCCAATTTAAAGCGTATAAATAATTCAAACGATCGTTAACACTATTTTTTAACTCAATTATATAAAGTAAAATTCTCAACATTATTTATTAAGGTATCTATTTTAATAATAAAGTTATAATAGTATTCAAGGTAAAAAATGGTACCCTCAATTTGACTTTATGTTAAAAATTGGATTTTCAATCGTTAATAAATTATTAAAATGATCGATGATGGTTCTTAAATTTTTTATGGATGATACCAGTCTAATTGATGTTTTACAAAAATAAAAATTTGTATTTACTGCTCAAGCTGTCGCGATTAGTCTGTCGAATTATTTTCTGAAAGACGTTAGTGTCACAAAAAGTATTGAACTGTAGGACCAGTGGTCTGAAAGTCACAAGAAATGGAATGGACTAAGCAAGGTCAAATGTGTAAAGGAGCTTTGTGCGAAGCACTAGTTTGGGATCAGACGAAGAGATGAAAACATACTCATGGGACGACATAGCGTTATCCGGAGTTGGCCTGGAGGTGATCAGCCGCCAAAGTGCTTCGAGGTGGTTGCGCCAAAGTATGGACGGGATGTGAGAAGACAATGCGTAGTATATAGATGATAAGGGATCAACGTTCAGCCAGAATAATAGCGGCTTATTCCACGTGTATCTCAGTTTTTCTTCACTATACTCTGACCTGAATGTCCATTTTGAGGTCTTTGTTCGGTATTCGATGTTTTTATGAAAACAATTCCTAAACAAAAATCGGAAAAAATTAAATAAACGGATATAAACCATAGAACTGCTAGTCTATACATAGCGGTAGTTTTTATAGAATTAGCTTTGCATGAGGAATCTGTGAAATTCATAAAAATAGTAATATAAAAAAAACTTCAACTCACTGTGCGCCGACACGTCAGTACATGTCAGAGAAATCAAAAAGCAATTAAGCCAAGAACACCGGTCTTTCCCACGAAAACTGACAGTTCTTCCCGGGTTTTCGGTCAGATCGGACGTCTCTAGAAGTACGATGAGTAAAAGTTTTTGCACAATGTCATTTTTTACATTTCGCATAACATTAAAACATGAAAAAAATGCCGTTTTTATCGTAAAATCCTGCGTTTTTCACCGAAAAGTACGAGGAGTTGCGATGACGTCGATTTAGATGATAAATGTAATATCTTGATGTAAAAGACAACGATTGAGTTGTCAAAACAAAAGCGAAGAAATGACTTTTATTAAAAGAATTAGGTTAGAGTGACGTAATTGAAACCGATCGTAAAAACGGCTTCTTCGCAATCTAAACGTGTGCGAGTGTGATAGTGGTGTGAGACTTATAAAAGGGAAAGAGTGTAATCTTACGTGGGTGAAGGACTTCCGGGATAAACATTTTTCATCGTTTCCGTCGCGACGCTACGACATAGAACTAGTCTTTAATCTTGGCGATAAGACGACGCAAGACTCGTTCATCAAGCGAGTGCTCAACAGTCGCTCGTCTAGTTTTTTTCTTTCTTTTTTCTTCGTCCTTGATGCAAGCATTTCCCAGTGGGACGTGGCAATTCTTTTCTTCGTCCTGCAGAATCGCGATTACTTGATGTATCAAAATATTCAATATTCTTATCAGCTTCCGGCACGGCAATGGGCGCTGATAGATTTCCTAAATCGATTGAAAATCAAGTCATTGCATAATTCAGGACGTGGTGCGTCTTTCACTGTGATTTCAGGCCGCTGCTGGAGAAAAATAAAATGGATAGCAGTTGCGTGACTGTACGATCGGAGGCACAGTGCAATTAAATCGCCGTCCGACTAATTTCTTATTGGCCACGAGAGGTGCAAAGCACAGATACGGCCATTCAACTAATCCAATCCTTCGTTTCTCCCTCTTGTCGATCCTTTTGGTCGACGCCTAGTCCGGACGGCTCTCCTTTATTGCTACGATTTCTCAACCATCACCTTTATACGAATTGCGAATTACTTCCGCTATTTTCTTTTTTACTCTTTCCTTCCACTTCAAGTTAATCGTTCCAGGGAATCCATTAAATTGTTTTACAGAAAAAAACACCAAGAGTGCAGACATTGTATATACCTACCTATATATACTCGAACAAACAAACGTCGTTTAGTTGGATTACGAATCACAATCGCTTATTGAGTTTTCAACGTCAAGATTTTATTTATTTTAATCTACAGTATTGCTTTTATTAGAGATACATAATTTTTTTCTTTGCTTTATATATCAAACAGTTTGACGATTTGATGTTTGATTGTATAGCTATGCAGAGTGACATTTTTCGCGTGTGATGGATATCTGTTCAATCATTAAATTTGTCACAATATGGACATTACTTCCGGGCTTCACTCGGTTTTATAGCGTTGATTCACCAGTTATTTTTCCACATTTTTTGTCACTTCCTTTCTAGTCAATTGAAAGTGACCCTCTGCCGCTCTCTCGGGCATCAGCTTGTTCAACGTCGAACAATTAAAAGTACCGTGGGTTTTACCGTAATTTTTTTATTCATTCTATATATCCCTTCTCGTAATGCAAACACAAACTACGTCGCTATTTCCATTCGATTGATCCGCCGAAATTGAATAAATCGCTGGCTGACACTGACCGGCGCTCTCGCTCTTTTCTGCTCGTTATATATTGTCGTTCGTGGTACTGACACTTCAGTCGATTGTTCCAAACTTTTCTGTTTTTCGATCTCTCAGTTCTATTTGTTTATATTTTCATAAGAGAAATTCTGCTCGGATGTATTGAAATTAAAAAAAAAAACATCGCATATTTATTCAATAAAGAAATTCTGCTTATGGTTGTACTGGCGTGAAGCTTAACTAATCAAAAATCGATGAAAATTAGTACATTAGTTCCAAATTATGTCTTTTATGGATTAGTAAAATTTTAAAGAGATTTGTCGTCTGCGAGTTGAGAAATTAATTTCGACTGAAATCAGGTCCTTTTGCACAATCTTACTTGACGCACTTTTAATTAAAAATAAAAATCCTTCTACTGACCACAATTTTATAAAAAACGAGCATAATGATCTTTGATAAAGAATGAATTTATAATATTAATTACAAATAAGCCCGTCGTTTTTAACTTTTTATTATTCATACTCGAGAAAAAAATTATTTGAGTTAAGATTAATTGACAAATTTAATTTTAAGATTTATTAATTTTCTTCAGTTGGTACAGTCAATGCTTAAAGATAGAGCGACAATGCTGCTACACCACAAAAAATACTCACACGCCAGTACAACCTTAAAAGGTTTAATTCATGATTTACAAATCAGATTGCTTGTGTTTGCACTAGTGAGCATTATAATGACCTTTGATCTCTCCATATGCCATGTGCCATGAATGTGTAAATTGTAAATGTTGACTTTGATGAAATTGATTTCTGTTTTATGATGATGCATAGATTCCGGCTATTTACTCTATGTGTATGATATTTATTTCATAATTTCCGTATAATGATATAAGGGGAATATAGGGCAAAATGATCCATTATGTCCCACATTTCTCTAATTAATATTCATTAATCTACATACATATAAGCGTTAGATTTTATCTAACGATATCGTACATTAAATCGTTGTAGAAACATTTTTCAGAGGTCAGGTATTTTTTGCGGTCACATGTCGGCAGCGAGAGAGCTCTAATAAGATTATATACGGTGGCAAAGCAAGGAGGCTAAAACTACACGGCCAATTTTCTGTGTCACCATGGCAACATGCAGCGGAAATCAGTTTAGTCGGCATGAACGCCAACCGAGTGATATTGGCGCGCTACAGAGCGACCGCACTGACACTCGCGGTGGCGTCCTCAACTAATCCCACATTCCCGAGCGCTCGGCTGACACATATCAAAAAGTTTAGCCTTTGAACTGATTCAATGCGACTCAGTATGCTACTGATGATAATTTTCCACAGCAAAATCACACATTGCCAGAGATTATGTCTATTATTTGTTTTTTCATTTTTATTAGTAGAAAACTTCGAGCGTCATTACCGCGATATAATCAGGATTGAAAATGAAACTTTTAATGCATCGTAATGTTTTGTTGAAGCAGAGGCTTTACATGGTATAACAGCATATATTCGTTTATCTCTGTGTATTTAGTTTCGTTGCGCATCAGGTGCTCAACTGTCCCCTCTTTTATCAAATTATTCTCTTCCTCTCTCAGAGTCTACTATAATTCAACGTATATATGGCTGGAACGTGCAGAAAATAAGCAAATCACGTTGTTAATTTTATTTCTGTATTTCTAACTGGCTAAAAGGTTTTTATCACAATTTGAGATGTTTTAAAGGGTTATATCCGGTTAGGATTTTCAGAAAATCATTTTTTTGCGTTTTTGGAGTTGACATGTATTTGAGTATTTTATCGGAGAATTTTAAACTGATCTGATAAATATTCTTGAAGATCCGACGCGTTGGAAAGCATTAATAACATAAATAGCTGACCAAAACCCATTTTTCTCCAAACCGTATTTGCAAAGTTAGTGACCATGATTTCCCAAAAATAGCACAACCGTGCAATTTGAAATATGTTAACCTTTTTAGATATATTTCTCAGGTATTAATCGAAGAAATGAGAATCACGATAGTTATTACAATTGTTGAAGAAATTTCTTGTCGAAAAAGACAAGAAATCTTTACTATAGAGAAATCTAATTTTTTTTTTTTAATTTCTGATAATCCAAACTAGAGATATCGTAGTCACCGCTAAACACCTTTTTTTCGAGTACGCTCAAAAGATCGTTTCCAGGAGCACACCAGTAAACTATTGTAAACTTCGACATTTAATCTATAAACAACAGTATACTCTTCGATTTTGTGGAGGAAAAACTCTTTTTAGAAAAAATAGATAAAAAATGTCTTTTGTAGCCTGACAACGATGAATAATATAATTCCTCGAAATTTTTATAATTGAAGTATATCTAATAGTTTTATTGTATTTGATATAATTAATACATCAGTTGGATTCCGAAATGCAATTTTAATGATTGTATAATATATTCGGCAAATAAATAGAGCCTGGAGTAAATAATGATGAATAATAATTGAATGATACATCAGACACCGATTGATCATTTATTCAAGAAAAAAATGGTAACTTTATATGCGGGCTTAATTTTTATTTTTGATAAAGTAAAAATAATACAATTCATTTATTTCTGAATAGATATTATTTTATGTAAAAGATATACATTTAGCGTGTGGAAAAATTTATTCTATTTAATAAGGTATCATGTACCTACCTGTTGTTGCTTAATATAAATTATTTACTCTTACAGTTCTATAGGTATTCCACTTGTTGATAATAACTTGTCTGCATTTTTTAATCAAGCTACAGCTATTGTGTGTGCCTCGCAGACATACTAAGTGGAGTAATTATTCAGACATGCTACTGCGGACATGCTTAAAAAAAATTCTAGGAGCACTTTACAATATTATGACTCTGGGTGAGGATAATATGTGCTTGCATGATGAATATAGGCATACTAAATGAATAGAGTGGAAACTTTAAAGAAACCTTTTTATCCACTGCTAAAAAAATAGGCCAATGGTTCATTATCACGGAATTATACAAAGAGGGTTAATCAAATATTTTCATATTCTAACGATGAATATAGCTGTACATGTTGTAGGGGAGAATGGACGCAGTTGAAACACAATGCCAGTTAAAACAGTGACGTTTTTAAAAATTAGTCAATAATAATATAATAAATTTTGATAAATATTCATGTAAAGTATAACGCAACACTGCATCAGCACAATTTTTTTTTGTAATAACTAATATAGAACAGTTGGAATAAAATATTAACTGTTTTACGGTGTCGATAAGTACATGCATTGCTGTTTTCTTTTTCTGATTTTACACTTATTATTTATTACGTATGAATTTGGTAATATTAACTGTTTTACGGTGTCGATAAGTACATGCATTGCTGTTTTCTTTTTCTGATTTTACACTTATTATTTATTACGTATGAATTTGGACGATAAACTAGGTTAAATAATAGTTTATGAACTTTAAGAAATAACTGCAAAAATGAGTTAAATAAATAAACATTATCCCTAAAAGCATATAAATCTGTCGATAATGCTTGTGGTGTCGATTGTAATAGCGTTTAAAAATGTCATTAAAATAGTCTAAAAAATTTCAAATTTAAAAAATATTCATCTAATATGCTCTGAAATTTGTGGTGTCGATTGTAATAGCGTTTAAAAATGTCATTAAAATAGTCTAAAAAATTTCAAATTTAAAAAATATTCATCTAATATGCTCTGAAAATTATTTAAAAAATGAAAAAAGTCCGTATTGTTGTGAAAATAAAAAAATATCCCCTGTATTCAAAATCCACAGAAATTCAATTTTTCAGTTTATTAATGCTATAATAAATGTTTTTCATTGATAAATAAGTTAAATAAAAAAATATCCCCTGTATTCAAAATCCACAGAAATTCAATTTTTCAGTTTATTAATGCTATAATAAATGTTTTTCATTGATAAATAAGTGCTTACGAATAAAAAGAATAATTAATTGAAAATAAGGACACTTTTATTGCAAATTTTCAATTAAAATCAAAGGGTATTTCAACTGCAACCTGCTGGGTGTTAATTTGAACAGAGAACAAGTCAGAAGTTTTTTATCGATAAAAATGTAACCGATCATTGTATTTTAATTTTTATAAATTTCCATAGGAGGATATAGTGTTGAAAATTATATTGTATCAAAACTGATGGCTCAATAATTCATACTTTCAATACAATAAATTCTAATGATTTTAGTGTTTCAATTGAGTCCAGTCTCCCCTACATATATCTAATTTATGACTTAATAACACACTTGTAAATATAATTAGCGTGGTTTTAACCTCAATAAGTTATCAAAAGTACACATATGTAAAAAGATACTGGAGCTTTGTACACACGAAAGGTTCAAAAGCTCAGTATCACTTTCGTGTGTATAGGGTTTCATAAGTCTAAGAGCATCTAGAGAGACTATAAATCAATTTATCCGTCTTATTATTAAATTATATTGTGCACTCGATCTATTTTATTACCAACTGCTGTTATACAACCATTTCCTACAGTACCTTTTTCTTTCCATGACTCGCACGACAAAAGCATTTAGTGCTGCCTTGTTTTTATACGAAACGAAAGTCTAACAGTTCCGATACTTTAATAGTCGCCCTTACTGTTATGCTAACGAGGTACTGCATATTGTTTTTGTCGTCTTTAAGAAACTTTGCAATCAAGTATACGATTTCCTGATTATTTGCGTAATCAGACACTGCGTCTACCAGACACCTGTGTTAGGATCCAATTAGATGCCAAAGCTCGTCGAATTTTCTTATTTCAAATTGTCTTAATACTTTCTCATTTATAGTTCCAGCAGACATTGTCTACAATTGATAAGTGTCTAATGAATACATATCGCGCGTCACTGTAATTTTTTTTGCACGTTTTAGCGTGAAATTCATTAAAATGTATTTTTTGTAACACATGTCTCTAAAGCTCGTTTTTTTCACTCTTGAGCCGCCGTAAAGTGACCGATTTTTTCACTGCTGACATACGTGCCTAAAGTGCGCTTTTACGCACTAGTGCGTAAAAGAGCCCCTTTACGCACGGATCCTGCGGATTTTTTAGACACTAATGTCAGCTGTGAAAAAATTAGGCCACTCAATGGCGGCACTAGAGCGAAAAAAAGAGCATTTTCGGCATTTGTTACAAAAAAAATAGTGTGTGGCACGTGCGTGAGTAGCTCAATTTCAGTCTATAAAATCCCGAATTCTTTTATTCTCGGTACCGAGTTATCGGCAAAAAACACCAAAAAATCCCGAACAAATAAAACTTTCAGCATATTACTATTTACTATTAATTAATGTAAAAAAAATCATACATCTAATATATTGTTTTATTTGTTTTTGTTGCAGATGCGTATACAGACTAGATTTACCTTACATCCATCTAAGGTAAGTTGACGAGCTTTTCCAACTTTATCATTATAACCACGCGTCACAAAATAATTAAATTACTGTGGAATTGTAATGTTACTATTTAAATACAATGGTTGCTATTCCGATGTAAAGCGCGCGCGCGTCATCAGATTATCGCATTGTTGCAAGTGAATATCCTGGTTTTTCATCCAATTCTCTCTGCAAGAAAGAAGAATTAATTGAATTGAAATGGTTCATCTGATCAACAATAAAACGATATTTCAGTTTCAATCGGTTCAGGTGACGCGCTAAATGAGGTGTCGATGATCGCGTCCGATTGGCCCCATCGATTTGGTCGATGGAGGTCGTGGGAATTCATCGGTCGTTTGCTGTTCTCTCGATATCAGATTACTCGGTAGATTCCACGTCTATCAGCCAAAGTGTTACCAATTGGACACTTTGTTGAACAACTTGAATAAATTGATGGTACGATTATTCGTCGCTATTTTTAACGATTAATACTTTCACCTACGAAAAAAGGTGGATTAAAACCATTGATTTGAGATGTATGAACAGCTGGCAAAAAATTAGCCTTAGTATAGAACTTGTGGGTATATACGACGGCAATCTACCATGACTGCATTCAAGCTGAATTAACTCGACTTGTATCAACTTGAAAAGCGTAACAAGTTTTCTTCTTATCTCGGGTTCATTTTTCTTGTTTTTTCTTCTACTGGTGCACCTTATAAAAGCTGGGTTGCTTATAGCCCCTGGGGTTTTGTAATGGTTACATGTTCAAAGGGGAACAGAAAAACACAAGCAATGATTGCTGTCGGTGACGCTATACATCTATAAAGCCACTGTGTGAATAAAAAGCAGAAGGAAACTCCTGAGTAAATGAAAAAATTGAGACCTGAATGAGACATAGACGCAGAGTAGAAAAGAAATAAGGCGCGCGTTTTCAATTGGACTGCAGCCAAAATTGTTGTTGGTGATATACACAAAATATTTCGCATGTGAGATAAAAAAAAGCCTCTATCTGATGTCCTATATTAGGGGAGGGAAAACTGAGAATGTAGGATGGGTTTGTGAGTGGACAATAGAGTGGGATATATAGACAGATAGCTTAATGTCTGTATAGACAATATGTATGGTGTACATGTATAAGAAGAAGCTTTCCCTGCACTATTTCTGTCCTTGCTTTTATATTGCTGTGGCTGCTGTTTTTTATCAGAACCCCTGTAGCAATATCCTGCTTTTACGTTTTCTTCTATTCTTGTGTGTGTGTGCGATTTAGCAAAACTGGACGACTTTCAAGTTGGATTTTATTGTTAGGGAGATTTGAGACCAAATGGAAAATTCAGTCTTGGGAAGTTTGTAACAAATTTTATTTGAATATATAGAGACTTTAATTATATTATATTAGAAAATATTGAAGAAAAATAATAGAGCTAATTAGAAATACGAATAATACTTTAGAAATTTAATTTTATTAACAATTTTTTTTTCAATTTTATGCGCTTTAAATAAAAAGTTTTTTTTTTGCACACCCCGTATATGCAGGGCATGGGTGTATTCTATTTAATTAAAAAAAAAATAAATAAACAAAATGGCACGGTACTCGATGAATTTTGTTCTGCGTTTTAAAAATTTTTATATCTTCTACTTTTTATTATTTAGTTGTAATCGATGGTTTCTTTTCATTTTTTATGTCAGTCCGAAATTTTTTTTTCTACGTTTTTTTAATAAAAAAAATACATAGAAAATATATTTTTTTATAATCCAAATATAATCAGAATATCAAAAAAATATATTGAATTTACATGAATTCTATTTTTTCATTATATCATCTTTGACAGAAATTCTTATGAATAAAATAAAACACATAAAAAATATAAAAATTTAAAAATTTTGATTTTGGATATTGTGGGTGAGTTTTATCGATTGGTGATATTAAAAAAAATATATATTCGATTTTATAAATTTTTTTCATGGGGAATTCAATGTATTTTCTGAATTATAAGCGAAAACCACTGCGATACACAGTGCCTGTATATAATTGCGTTTTTTTCACATCCGATTTAACTATATAATGAAAATAAATTATAAACTTAATATAACAATAACCGAAAGGGGTGTGATTTATCGTTTCAACGCGTGTATTTTAGGTTATTTATATATAGACTTGGGTACATTAACGCGATTTCAGAATTTAAAAAGAATATATTGTGAAAATGATACTTATATGTATATTAGGTAATGTCACAGCTTGTCACGTTGTGGCTGCTGAAAGTTATACGACTGACGTATATGTTATACAAGGCAAAAGCAGAAAAAAGGCTCACGTTATTTCACGTCATATGACAGAACATCGTGACGATCGTTTTTTTTACTCTTATTTCGTCGCCTGTCATTCGTATGCATATATTTTTCTTGTCTTGTGTGCATGTGCGGAAATGTCACTGTGTCTGCACACGTTTTCGACTTTTTAAATATATTTTTTATTGGATGTCTCAAACAGAAATGTGACTAGATATATTTATTTATAATTTTTTTTTTTTTACATTTTTCTCATTTCAATGAAAAATGATTTGAAAAATATCATCTATCCTAAAACCTTTAGAGCAGTGTTATGCTAAAAATTTCGGTATTTTATCGGGCGAATATTTGAAATATTTAATTTACTTTGATTAAACAAATTTGAAAAATGTTGAAATTTTCTCGAGGTTATTTTAGGCATGATTGGAATTTTTATACACAATTGAGAGGAAACTCGAATGTGAGCTTTTATAACATTTGTGAAATATATAGTGCCACACGCACTTGAATAAACGCATTTTTGAAGCTCGATAGGGAATTGGCGTATATATAAGAGGAAAAAGCCTTCATTTTAAATTACCGTACAAGAATAGTGCAGCAGTTTTGCCTCACAATATACCCGTCGCTGCAATGGTTTATTATTCCTATTCTGTAATTTATGCATTGGGCTGTGTCGTTAGAAGAGTGTGTAAGTCGAGAGTCCTCGGGCTACATCCGGAAACTTGTCGTACGTAGGTGCACCCTAATAAAGCTGTCACACAACCACCTACTTCCTTCTTTTATATTTTCAGTATACTCCGTCTTGATGACTTTAAACGTATTTTCATAACAAAAACTACGTAAAAACGCGTATAATTGAATTTTTTAATTATAGAAAAAGTCTTGTTGGAATTTTTAACTTTTTTTTTTTTACTCATTTTCTAATGAATGTCTTTATCTACTTTTATAGCGGTTTTAAAACTAGTGATTTTCAAAACTTAAAAAAAAAAAAAAACGCGAAATAATGCATATATGTCAATGAAAATTTTTTTAACGTTAAATCAGACTTTTATTGACATCCTCTAATGCTCAAATCGTGTGTCAATCACGTTTGCAGAATTATTTATCGATAAATCTCATGAATTTGAGGTTTGTAGGGTGGCCAACGGTCTTTATAACAGCTCTAGAGGGTTGTAGATTTTTTAGATGGTTTTAAAATTCTAAATTAACTTTTAAAAAAATATTGTAGTGAACCAGAGCTGTGAAGAATATATTCCATGACTATTTCTTGATAATAACTGATTTTTAGGGTTTGAAGAGACGCGAGAGCGTCTTAAATTTTGTTGAGATCTACTATTACATGTGGATTAGTTACCTTGACTGCTAGATCTCCGTACATGTAATGAAATGAACTGAAAAAAAAAGAAAAATTCCCTAAATCTTGATCTCAGTAGATCAATTTTGATTTATTTCTATCCCACTTGATCAAATCTCATTTTTCACGTGCAGCTATTATGTGTCGGATTGTTCTAGCTGCTTATAATCTTTTTTTTTTAATAAACTCGTTTTTTTTTTCTTCGTTCAAGTGACTCCAGTAATGGTCTTATACTGCGGCTGTAGTGGTTTTCCTTTGAAATTGTTCGAAAAGAATTTCCCAAAGGAGTTTGGCCTGGATCCAGTCACGTCGCTTTAACGCGCTCCAGTTTATGTACAGCTTTGGATATACATTGGAACGAGAATAACACTCTGGAGCAACTCGATATAACGCTATATACCGCGATCTGAGTATCTTTTAATATTATAAGTTTTGGGGAAACAATGCAATGCTTTCAGCCATGAAGATTTTGATGTTTGTTCAGGATTTAGTTTATCCTAGACATAATTAAATGCATCTTGTGAT
Organism: Macrocentrus cingulum; assembly: GCA_002156465.1. Classification (NCBI taxonomy): domain Eukaryota; kingdom Metazoa; phylum Arthropoda; class Insecta; order Hymenoptera; family Braconidae; genus Macrocentrus; species Macrocentrus cingulum. The sequence continues at coordinate 43,678 of MVJL01000162.1, read as the reverse complement.
ACAAATTACAATATATATAGTTAACAAAAAATTCTGTTTTTTGCAAGAATATTTTAAGTGATATCATAACACACAGCAGAACGAAAGAATTTTTATGTCGGTTTTTTATTCATCTATATATATTAAATTTTATTGCGCATTTTCTTTTAATTCTGTTTCTTTGAGAAAAGTTTATTTCTCGTTGATTTTTGATAAATCTTATGCTCTACTGCTCTTTATTCTTTTTACTTTGAACTTACGGTTCGTTATATATCATGATTTTTTACATTCCAAACGAGTATAACCGCATCAGAAACAGAGAGTTCTGCATCCATTTGTGCGGTTTCCGCTTACAAAGCACCAAGTGTGCATCTCACGTCAAACAGATGAAAAATGGATTGTGTACCTCGTTACTTTTTTTATTTTTAAAAATATACAGCTACAAAAGTTCGTATTTCTGTAATTCTGACTGCTTTTTTTTTTATTATAAAAAACTTTTTTAGGTCAGACAAATAATTATTATTGCAAAATAAAATATTTGAAGATTTTTATATTATTGAAAATAAGCAATAAAAGTTTTTTCAATTGAAATTTCCAATTTTACGTTATATTTAGTCTAATTTGACGGATTATATCCATTTGCAAGGCTGAAAAAAACGTTTTTTATGAATTTTTTGGGGAAAGGTATTTTATTTTACAAAAAACAAAGAGTATTTGTATTTAAGGTGTCGAAGCCTAAGGTTACAATGACAAAAAATTTATAAAAATATTTATCTTGATATTGCTTCTGCAGATGATTTTCTGAGTATTCTAAAAAAAGGTGTTTGGCAGTAGTAATCACGATATTTATGGTTTGGATTATCCGAAATGGAAAAACAGGTCAGGTTCTTTTAAAAAATAGATAAATCTAGGTATTAATCGAAGAAATAGTAAAAATTTGAATTTTTGACAAAATGACGAGCATTAAAACACAAAATTTGGATTTTTGACAGACATTTTCGTGAAAAATTCTTTTGAAAAAATAGAAATAATTATCAGAAATTTTATTTCTTTGATTAATACCTGAGAAATGTATCTAAAAAGGCTCTGTGTTTAATTTCCGATCAATCGGTTGAGCAGTTTTTAAAAAAATTTTGGTCACCGACTTTGAAAACATCGTTTTGCGAAAAACGCGTTTAACGTTCGACTGTACGATTATTCATACCATCACTTGATACTATATTCTCAAAACGTAAAAAAATGATTTTTAAAAAATTCGAACCGAATACAACCCCTCAACTTGTTGAATTTTGAATAATGTTACTAATTCAGTAATTATAAACGATCACTTGTATTTTTATGATCGATCTTTATAAATGTCGTTTTAAAAAATAAATACGTCAAAGTTTTATTATTTGATTGTACAAAAATGTTGATTAACGCACTGTTTGGACATGCGGTTGCTTTAAAAGTTGAGGATTATTGTTCCATTTTCTTCAACATTTCCCTTTTACCAAGTTTTTTTTTTATCCCTTGACAATTCGAAGCGTAGATCTTTTGATCTTTTGAAGATAGTATCCTGGCATTGTGTCAATTGTTGAAACTTATTTTACGGATGGCCGCAAGTCTTCTAAGAGTCCTCATTAAGTAAGTAACAATTGAGTGAGATAAAATAAGTTTAGACAAACAAAAGGTGTTAATAAAACGGAAAATTTTTTTTTGTTTTACTGGCTTTATTGTTCATTGTAGAAAATGCTTTTTATTCTTTACGCTCGGAGGTATTGTTAGGACCTTTTCCAACCCCCCTTTTTCCGGTTAACTCCCACTATTTCATTTGCCCCACCTCTGCACTTTCGTCGTCTCTGTATATAATAGGCAGCCGCTGAAGCTTCGTTGAGACACGCTGTAAAGGAATATTAACAAACTCATCAAGCTGCTTATCTGCTCGCTCCTGCGAACGAATAAGAAACCGCGACTGTATCGAGGCTCTCGTTAAGATCTTGGTCAGGATAAGCGAAAGAACATTTTCCTCTATTGCTTGCTGCAACATCCCTCTGAAGAGTTCCGTCATATCAGCCTTTTCATCGCTATAAAAGACTCAGTTGCAACTCAAGTTTATGAAACCGAAAATTTTGAAACAGTGAATTTACCGGTTCAAAAATTTTTAGGATTTGCTTTAATCATTGAAATGATCGAAATTTCGTTGTGAAAAATATCTTAAAATATAATTTAATTTGAGATTTTTTAGGCATATTTTGATTCACATGTTGATTGTTATCGCAATAATAATATTAGTTGGATATCTTTCTTGCAAATTCAATATTTTAAATTGGCCAAATAAATATTTCAATAATTCATCGGGTGTCAATATAGGGTATAGAGTTGAAAATAAATAAATAAAATATAAATGTAATTCAGTTAATTCAGTTTGTACATGTATGAGCTTGCAGCCCAATTATTTATTCAAAAGCCACCGAGACGTGTCAAATTCTCGTTTGCGTGTTTTTGCAGAATGTATCAGCATACACATTGCCAAATGAAATTTTTAATTAACATTTAATTATATACTCGGACTGTAATGGTTGGTATTGATGCATCTCGATAAATTGCAAATTACCCTCTGTTATTGAGTAAAATGTGTAGAGTTGAGAGAATGAGAAGCCCAGTCAACTTAATTGCTACAGTTAGTTAGCGACTCTGTGAACAGGTAGAATTAATTCGTTGAATTGATGGGGAGAAAAATATATAACATTTTATTGGGAAACAATTCACGAATTGAAAATTTGAATTTATTCAAATAAAAAATACCAATTTTCTCACGATAGTCTACAGTTTATTTTACCTGCATTAATTGAGCTGAACTGAAAAACAAATTTTTACTCGTTTTTTTCAGATAGGCTATCATATCTACCCCCTGCCTATTTTTCCCCCACATTGCCCTACATGCATACATTCCCACATAAAAGTTGTGTTGCTTAATTACGTTTCCTCAACGTTTCCACATCAGTTATATTGCTCTTGAAAGCATACAAAAAAATTCTTTACGTTCAGGAGGTAGTTTATGCTACATGTAGTATTCTTATATATGCACACACATATAAATAAAGATTTTATGAGCTCACATGCGAAGCCATTATTGCATAGTGCTATATAGTGAGGCTGTATATGCTGCAGGGGAGCTGTGAATTTATACGCATGCATATTCTGAAAATTGGTTTTCTTTGGCTATGAGAAAAATACTAAAAAAGACTCCATTCGAAAAACATCAATTCGTCGATGTGCGCATGCACGTGGCCTGCGCTCGGACAGTTATTTTAATTTTGCCGTCCACAAACGGCAAAGTATCCCTTCCCTGAGTCTTTTCCAAAAATTCCCACTCCGTGCTTGTCCGGAAAACGACTGGCCGTTGCATAAAACATTATATTCATCGTTAACATTCATCGTATTTTTTTTAGACTTAATTGGCTAATTAAAGAGCAAAGACATTGTCACTTAATTGTATATATGTAGTAGCAAATTAAGAAGAAAGTAAAAAGCATTGGTCGGGAAGAGAATCGAGTTGGTAAAGATTCGCGGACCATTAATCCAACGGCGATCCTTTCTGCACTTCTATTCTCGATTTTTCCTCTCTCGCTCTTTCCTATCCCTAAAATCCCTTTCACTAATCCACCCTTCCCGACCGTTTCCCACAGTTATATCTGTTAACTTCCACCATCACCTTCCATTTCGAGTTGGAACTTAATTTTTCACATCTCCTCGTTTTAAACTACATGCTCGAAAGTTTTCGAGGAATGTTTTTCGAGTGAAGTAATGACGATAAGTAGTTGTAATCCTATTGAAAGAAATCAAAAAATACAGGAGGCACTCTGTTAAATAAGTTTTTAATTGGTAGAATTTATTATTCTATCGAATATATTTCGTTATGGTCCAGATAAAATGAAAGGCGAACTAAGTAATGAAACTGGGAAGAATTCCCAGTAGAATAGTCGTGTATGGGTTTTTCGTCTGGTTTTCATCTCGAGGCTTATTCCTCGTGTATTGCAGATTTTAGTCGAGTTAGAGAAGACGGTTGGGGCAGGAGGGGAGGCGAGAACATGCAGAAAATCTTGTAAATGAAGAATGCAGCAGATACTAGAGGTTCTTGCTATGTTCAACCATTTATTTCCTCCCTTAAAATTTTCTTAGTGCACACTTCTTTCTTATTCCATTTCCTTCATCTCCTCTGTAGCAACTGATTCTGTTGCATGCCAGACACACTCATGAATATTTTTGCGTCTAGATGCGCCGTGAAACAGTTTACAGCTTCTATTTTGTATTTGATTAATATTCATTACTTGTGTTCTATTTTATTATTATTATTTTTTTGTATACTGAATCATAATCAACTGATTTATATCTGTTGTCATGGAGAATTTTGCAATAATATTGTATAGAAGGGATGTTAAACTCAATTGGAACATTGAAATTCTTAGAATTTATTGTGTTTGAAGTAATCGTAGCGTTAAGCGACCGCTTTTTTTAACAGTTGTGTTATCATACTAATTTTTTCTAAAGAGTTATGGGGGGAAATATAAATTAGAAAAAAGAGTTGGTTTTTTTTCAACTGATACGACAGCAATAATCAAATTTAAAGAATATTTTCAGTATTTATACTTTAAATAATTTTCTGGTGATGTTGATGTTGATGTTTTTGAAAGATGGATGCAAGAGTGATGTTTGTTATATACAAACTCGTCGAGATATGACAACGATTGCAACGAATCTGAAAATCAGAAAAAATTAATGGATCAATGTCAAATGAATTGAATGATTTTTTTATTTACATTACCTTTTTATATTTTTAGAGTGGTAGGTGATTAAATTTTTTTTTTTATTTATTACGTTGCTCAAAACTATGTTAGATTAGTCAAAAGATATATTTATTATTTTTTTTTTAATGGAATTCGTTTAGATAAAGTTTTTTATGTCTTTTATGCAAACTGGTAGACTTTTCTTACAATTACCGGAATATGGGACAAAGGCTCGCATCTGTTTTTTTTTTTTTATTTTTCCTGTTTAGGTATGACTCAAATTTGTGATTTTCATGCTATATTTTAGTACTTTATATTTATTTTTTGTAAAAAAAAAAAAAAAAAACGCGTTTAAATAAAAATTTTTTTTATTCATGTTTTTATTTTATGACCTAATATGTAGAGAATGCTGCTTTTGGTGCTTTAAGATATTGGCCTTTCGTTGAATTAGAGTAAATTCATGAGCTCAAGAGAAAGCAAAGTTGGTTGAGGGTGCGGTATAAGATCTTTGCAGAAGTTTGCAAGCGTCTTTGACTAAATATGTTAATATACGCATAAGCAGCTTTGGAAATACCCACTGGACGCATTATTTTCGGTTGGGAAACTTGCTATTTATTGCCGATTATATGTACTTGAACAGGCAGTTAAAATTTCGAAATTCTCGAAAACTGTTAATACTATGAATATTTATTAGGAAACTTTATCTGCCACAATTTTCTTCATACCAAAAATGACATAGGTCTACTTATGGCACAAAGTTTATATTTTTTCTTTGCGTTCACTTATATACATATATATATCGCTCGCCACGACATTCTTTCTGCTTAACATGCTTTCCACCATATATATATAGGTACATATAATTTCATCTCATGCTGTGGCTTATTGTATAGCTTAGTATTTGTTCTTTATCCACTTACGGCTCTGTTCTACACAATTTTGCATCTTATAACTTTTCTCATAATTTCTTGCTTTTATCTCTGATGCTCGAAAAGGTAGAAGCAATGACTCAACAATGCGATAACTTATTGCAGTGAAAAGATACAATTTTACTGTATACAAATTATTTTAATATTTTATTTCTTTGCTCATATGTTTTATAGAAATATTAGCATATAGTTTTTAACGATAAACAAATAATTTTTATTGAAGTTCTGTGTTTTTATCGCATTTTGTTTTGTTTTTTTTACGAAGACAAATGTCTAAATAATTAGATTTAAAGGGTTATATGGATGTAGGACTTTTTTGAAAATTAATTTTTTGTAGTTTTAGAATGTATGAGAGGTCCGATGATTTTTTTTTTAAACAAGTTTTCACCAGATCAATATTTTCATAAATTATCAGTGCGATTCATTCATAAAAAACGTCTTTTTCAGCTTCTTAAGGGGATATATTTGGGTAAATGTACCAATTGATGATCGTTAAGGGAAGTTTGGCAAAAAAATGATTGCTATTTAAATAATTTTTGATATTCAAGCCTCAATGAGCGCATAATTATATCATTTGAACATAATATTTTCGATTTATAATTTTTTTAACAATTAAAATACAGCAATAACATAAAAATCTAAAGAAATGTCGCGTAAGTAAAAAACACCAGTTAACGACCGGTCATCACGAATTAATGACCGGCCGTGTTCCAGTTAATGACCGCTCGACAAATATTATTAATAAACTGTGCAAAGAAATAAGTTACAAGTTTTTAGGCATTGAAATTATTTAAATTAATCGATAATTAACCTAAAGAGTCACTTTATAGGAATAATATAGAGTGAATTTTGTTTGTTTTGACTCAATCATAAACGAGTGTTTGCGGTTAGGTGAACTTGAGCCGGTCATCAACCGGTGATACGCCGTTCGCAATGCACATGTTCCAGTTAATCACCGATTTCGGCTAGTACACGTACTTAATAATTAATTTCCGATTCCTACAACTATCCACTCATCTGGACAATGATACACGCGTCTTCCGCACAAAATTTGCAATCAATTAGTATTTTTTTATTTTGTCAATTTACGTGCCAGCGGTCATTAACTCGTACCTGATCAAAAACTGGTACAATTACTCTATAATCCCTTGATGAAAAATACTTTAAGTATAAAAAATAATGTTCGATTTTTTTAAATAATGCCAACGAATCATTTCCACCCCATTTTCCCCGAATTTCATCCATACAATTTTATTATGCAAAAATATTCATGTGAATTACATCAGAAAAATATTTTTCCACTGTAAGATATTCTATCAAATTTTTTTTTTATTTTCAATATAATTCCACGATCAATTCAATTCCTTTTTTATACTATCGACTCATTTGGAATGATATTGTTTTATTTATTTATTACTGTATGTAGCAGTATAAATGTTTAAAAATTCGACGTATAGATATTTTTGCATCGTCTATATAACAATTAATTTCCGTTACTTTTATATAGCTCTACACAAAGTCTAAGCCAAGCGAGATTCGCGCTCACAGAGATGATGTCTGTCCGCCCTCTCCTCGTCGCGGTGATATTCCTTCTATATCCAGTTTGACCGTCAGCTTGGTTATAGCGCATCATCTCCCTCTCGCTCTCCCTCGGCGACTGTGTGTGTGTATTTACGTCACAAGTGTCTCTCAGTGCTTTCTGGACCACGTGCCGTATCGGAGCCCGTTACGAGAGCAATTTCGGACAAACGAAAATACCGTGAAATTACTGTCGCAACAAGCACGCTAGAGTTTCTCACTGCGTCGGTTTAGTATATATTGTAAAGCAGAGACGTCGTCCTATTGATCGATTCGACCTGATCGATTTTACACATTACATTTGATCAGTTTGTATATATGCTTTTATGACTCACTATACACATCTCACTGAATTATCGAGAAAAGGAAGAAAAAATTTTTTTACTTTATATAAATCAATTTAAAAATCTAGTAAAAATTTAGTAACGAATTTTTTAGACTCAGATTAGTGTTGTTCTTTAATAGAAATAAAAATTAGTTTTGAATGTTTCATGAATTAGGGGTTTTATCATTGACTTTTATATGACATATGAGAGTTGAACTGTCCCGTCAAATTGCCATCAATTTGTAGCAATAAATGCTACGGACCGAGGTTTACACCTTCTGAGAGGATAGATATACGTATCTAGAATATGTCGATCGTTCAAGGCTTATCTTTCAAGAGATATCCTCGACCTGGTGGCGTTGAAGGTCGACAAATAAATGAGAGAATCGATCCTCGAAAGCTCTGAAAAGTGTCTGACCATTTATATTTCATTTATTGCCATTAGTTTTTTTTTTTTTTAGATTTCAAAACTGATATCCTCGATTTAAAAAGTAAAAAGTCAAGCTCTCCGAGTTCTGATAAAAATGATTAAAATCCTAGATTATTTAATAAATTGAACTGATAATACTGTATATTCGATATTTTAAGATTTTTTAATTTCTAAAAAATTTTTTTTCTCAATTTTCTGATTTATTTATGTGTTTTTTGATTCAATAGATATTTTAGATTCTTTTTAAACTAATTCACGAAGATTGTATAGTCGGTAGCAATCAAGATTTTTCATGGAAAATCATTTTTTTTTATTAGTTAAATTTTAAATTTTGTCAAACAATCAAATTAATCGAACGAATAAAATTAATAGTATATTTTTAAAAAATCCCCAATTTTTTAAAACGGTTTTATTTAACTTACTTCTCTTTTGATCAAATTTTCGATTAAATTTTCGAACTAGTTCCTAATGAATTACCGATTTACATGAAAGTTAAAATACAAATATGTTACGGATGACATCGTAGTATTAAACAGAATTTAAATTTATTAAAATAAAAGTGAAAAAAAATTTTTTTTGATCGTGCTTTTACTATATCACAAAAAAATAGTTAAGACGTTAAAACTTTATTGAAAGTAAAGTTATTGTTTTAGAAAATGAAAATGTAAAAGAAGTAAAAAAAAGTTTAACATAAACGGTTTCACTTACAAAAAGTAAATAATGGACTTGCTTTAAATTTGTGATCTTAATGCATATGATTTTCGATCTTTTAGTACATTTTTTACTTTTTTTTTTTAATAAAATCATCTCAATTGGAAAATTTTTAGTTTTTTTTTTAATTTGCACTTCAGAAAGTTGATTTTACGTAGTGAAATGTCGAATGAAATTGGCAGGGGGAGGTGGAAAGGGGAGAAAGGATAAAATGTTTAGCCTGAAAAAATAAGTAGAATTTTTTGTTCCATTACTTTAACTATAATTCAATTATTATTTCGCTTTAATCAAACTTTATTGATATTACATAATCATCTGTGCAATTTTTCGTATGTCTAACGAGATTTTACGTGTACAATTCGAAAATACTAAAATTATATTCTACAAGCAATTATTTAACTATTTTTTAAATGTTTTTTCTTTACAGCGAGCTTTTACTTCACGTTAGCTGTTAAAAATCATGATCTTGAGTAAACTATTCTGCACCTTCGTCCATAAATTTGAATGGGGAAAAGAAATTTTCGTTATTATAACGGCATTCTTGAAATAGATAACAGGAATATTTTTGATATCATACTTGGTCGCTTGACACCCCACGCAGATGTGCGTCGAAGTAAAGCCCCACGTGGGTAATTGTCTTGATATCTATGCATGTGTACAACCCTCTGCACATGCGGTATTGTGTCGCCACAAGGGTGGCAGGTTATTGAACTTGACATACGAGTCAGTGCAACCATACATACAGTGAAGCATTTGCATGAAGCAACTGTATAGATAAATTCACATATAAGTACTAGTATATGTGGATTCTTTTGACGCTTGAACGCGTGCAGTCGGCGATGGTGCGTCGCGCCCCAGAGTCTGGAAAAAATTATTATGTCTGCATAATACTGATACTACACGCGGTGATATATGCAATGTTGGTGCAATAATGACGGGGAGTGTCGTTGAGGGGAATCGAATTTTTATTCGTTTATTACTTGATGTTTTATTTTTATTTTGCACTTTAGGCTTTTATAGAAAATCTACATCATTTCAATCATTCAACTATTCTATAAAATTATTTTAAAGTAATTAAATTAAGTTATGAATAATGTTTTTATCAATTTTTGTATATTATCTTTATACTTAAAAAAAATTGCTGGAAATAAAAATCGGAGACTCAAATTATACAGAGTATTTAAAAAAAATACGCATTTGCAATACATGGTTCTATACAGATTGCGATTTTGAGCAGAAATTAAGTTGAGGGGGTAAAAATTTTTTTTTAAATTAGTAAAAGTAGAATTTAAAGTACGCAGATCGAATTAAATTCTCTAACGAAACTAAGATCACAGCATTCATGCTGGAGTGTATTTTTTAATACGATTTTTAAGAGCACACTGAGCAAAACTAGCTAGAGGACTACAACGAGGACTTTCAGAAGGATATTGATTGGAACATTGAAAAAGACTACCAAAAACACTTTCAAAATTCTCTTTAAGGTCCTTCTGAAAGCCTTACCCGTAGTTTTTTAACCAATCTTTCTCGTAGTCCTCCTTAATGTCCTCCTAAAAATTCTTTAGGAAGTCGTTTCTCAAGAGTCTTCTGGAAGTCCTCCCCTTAAGCAAGTCTTGCTCAAAGTACTTTCGTAAATCCCACTCAAAGTTCTTCAAAATACAGTTCTAAATGAATTCTGTGATCTTAGCTTCGCTAAAATAGTATATTGTGTGGCAAGTGCGAAATTGCCGCCATTGCGCACGTGCCGCACACTATTTTTTTTTGTAACAAATGCCGAAAATGCTCTTTTTTTCGCTCTGGTGCCGCCATTGAGCGCCCTAATTTTTTCACAGCTGACATTAGTGCCTAAAAAATCCGCAGGATCCGTGCGTAAAGCGGCTACTTTACGCACTAGTGCGTAAAAACGCACTTTAGGCACGCATGTCAGCAGTGAAAAAATCAGTCATTTGACGGCGGCTCAAGAGTGAAAAAAACGAACTTTAGAGGCATGTGTTACGAAAAATTTATTTTGAGATACCCTTTATAAATTCTCATTGTAAAATGACTCAATTTGATATGTAATATGACATCAAAGCGTATTGTTAAGAATTTTGACAACATTTTAAATTTCATATTTGATTATTTATATGCGTGAAGTTCTAAACAAATTTTTGCAACTACATAGCAACTGAAGTACGAGAGTGAAAAAGTACATCTAAGTTTGTTGGATTTTTCGCGGGGATTTTTCAGTTAGACGGCTTGATGCGATCCTTTCTAGGTGCACCGCCAGCCTTGAACTGGATTTACATGTCGAATCATTTCTTATGCATACAAAAAAAAAACTTGCCAACGTAGAAGTTTTTCTTCGCGTAATGCACTACGCACTCCATTATACATTTTTGTCAGATTTTCATATATTTTTCATTTATTCATAACCGTATATACTCTAAAAACCGTCAGACAAAAAGATATCGATATTGAAATTGTTGAAAAAAAAATGTAGACGAGAAAGAGAGAAAATTTCTGCCGCTGATGAACGATATTAATCCCTGACGATCTCGACAAAATAAATATTTATAGAATCTCTCGGATGAGAGAAAAAACAAGGAGGGCTGCATAAAGAATACTCCGGTATAAGCAAAACACTAGAAGAGCATGGATTTAACGAGATGCTTGAAAGCCAGCAATATCTTCAACCGGAACATCAAATTGCCACCACCCGGATGCAGCCGTGGAATAACGAGCGCTCGTTCAAAAGCCGGAATGATACGCTCGCTTCGTATTATAACTATCCTGTCTGTATATCCATCGTAGCACTTCATCTCGCAAAGTCGTGACGGACGCTTTATATTGCCAATGTCGCTATGCTCGTCACGAATACATTAGTATTAGATCGCTGCGCTTGAGTCCTGCCAATACCATGTACCCACGGTTTACGTTATAAATGTAATTTTTTCCCCCTGTATATTATATATATATATAGGGGAGACTGAATTCAAGTGAAAAACTAGAACTCTTAGAATTTATTGTGTTCAAAGTAATAATTATTGAGCCATCAGTTTTTGCACTACAGTTTTCAACACTATATCCAACACTATATCCTCCCATGAAAATTTAGAAAAATTGAAATACAATGATCGGTTACATTTTTATCGATAAAAATTTTTTAGCTTTTTCTCTGTTGAAATTGACTCTCAGCAGGTTGCAGTTGAAATACCCTTTGGTTTTAATTGAAGATTTGCAATAAAGGTCTTCTTATTTTCAATAAATTATTCTTTTTATTTCTACCCACTTATTTATTAATGAAAAACATTTATTATTGCATTTATAAACTGAAAAATTGAATTTCTGTGGATTTTAAATACAGGGGATATTTTTTTATTTTCACAACAATACGGAGATTTTTCATTTTTTAAATAATTTTTAGAGCATATCAGATAAATATTTTTTTAATTTGAAAATTTTTAGACTATTTTAATGACATTTTCAAACGCTATTGCAATCGACACCACAAGCAATATTGGCAGATTTATATGCTTTCAGGGATAATGTTTATTTATTTAACTCGTTTTTGTAGTTACTTCTTAAAGCTTATAAACTATTATTTAACTTAGTATATCGTCCAAATTCATAAGTAATAAATAATAAGTATAAAATCAGAAAAAGAAAACAGCAATGCATGTTCCTTCCGACACCGTAAAATAGTAAATATTTTATTCCAACTGTTCTATATTAGTTATTACAAAAAAAAATTGTGCTAATGCATTGTTGTATTATTTTTTACATGAATATTTATCAAAATTTATCATATTATTATATTATTATTGACTTTTAAGCGTCATTGTTGCAACTGGCAATGTTTCAATTGCGTCTACACTCAACCCTTAATAATATTTTTCGTGTTTTTCAAATCAAACTAAAAACGTTTACGACATATTTTATTATATCAAATATTTTGATGTAGCAATAAGCATAATTCTTTGATGTAGCAATCAAGAAAAATTTTTTTCTTCAAACCGAAATCATTTCTAAAAATCGCAATTTCCTTTTTTTCGAACAACATAAATTTTTACCTTCTGCAATATCAAAATAACATTAAAAAATAAGATGGAAATAAAAAAAAAAGAAAACAAATTTTTTTCGGTTAGAATTTTCTTTCCTTTTTTTTAGAAAATATGTTTATTATTAAAAAATAACGGTTGAAAAGTAAAATACTTGTTCGAATCCACGGCAAAACATTGGTAATTAAATCTGGTTTTTTGTCAACATGCATAGAATTGTTATGTAATGAGAGAACATCTCATTAGTTGTTGTATACAACAGTACATTTTATAAACAGACTATAGAAATAATGTATACCATAAAATTCCAGTCTCCTATGCTAATACCAAGGTTGCAATCATTATAAACCAACTCAACGAGAAATTATAGTGATGAAAATCAAATAATAACATGATTCAAATGATCATCCCTGCATATATATGTATATTGGCAATAATCATCTACTGCACCCGTTTCATCACGTTGAGAATTATTCCTGGAAATGTGCGGATGAGGGATGTAGCTCAATCGTGGAGGCATTTCCAAAAGGATGAGGAGGAAATGAAATTCCTGCCAGCCAACCATTTTTCCTTATCTCCCACTCGCTTTTCTTCTTCCTCCTCCCAAAGTCTTCCATACCGTCGTCTAACACGTTCGAGCCTCTGTTTTTCGAATTTCGTTTACCGACAAGTTGTGTGTACACTTAAAAACTATACGTGATGCGCTTGTAGACATATTGTCTGTATATATAGCTATCGGAAAATCCGCAAAGCACAACTTCTTGAAGTATATTATTGAGGTCGCTTCATTATCCGGTTATTCTACGAGCAACGACGACAAGGAGATCGATCGAATAAGGGCTGGTAGCAGCAGGTCGTCTGGATATTTTCTTGATATTTTTCGCGTCAATAAAAAGCTCTGAGATGATTTTTCAAAGCCAATTATGATGGGAAAATGACGCAGTCCTCATTAACGTCAGCTTCACTGATGCCAAGCAAAAATTGAGTAGCTGGCAGATACAAAGCCAACGAATTACCAGGGAAAATCCGACAATATATGTGTGTGCATCTGGAGAATAGCTGTATACAGGAGTCTCTGATAACTGGCTAGTGTCCCGGCGTGGTACCTGGCGGATGTTGTATTCGAAATCCCATTTATTCTCATATATCATCAGGCGAGTTTGACTGAATTATTGCATCAGGCATTGGTATTATTACGACCGTTAGTCAGACTGTACTGCAGCGGAGTGATGGGACTTATCGCATCCTCCGTGGAGAATATTATGATGTACAATACTGTACACTTCAATGGGCTGTAAAACTAAATTCAATAATTTTCCATGAACTCATCGGAGGTATTTTGTCGCGGAAATCGATGTGGTTTTAACTTTTCTTAAATTGTCAATTTCCGCGGAAAATCTACAAACATTCGGATGGTAGAGACGACAACGAAAACTCGGGGGGTATATGGGCGGAGTAAATACTTGAAAACCGGGTCAACTTTATTGCATCTTCCGTGAAAAAGTATCTGTTAGTATACGGTGACAGAAAGGTCATAAATATTCTTGGAAATAATATATTTATATTTATTTCACGTTAGAGAGACGAATTAAAGTGATCGTATTATGAATTTAAAGTAATAAAATGAAAAATGACGTTGAATCGATTGTGCAAAATCGAATAGGTTTTCGTTATCTCTCACTGATCTTCACGGGCTTGGGGTGGAATTCATGTGCGAAGGAAAGCAGGCGTAAAAGTGATAAATGGAAGATCGAATCACGTTCCTCTCGATGGCCTTGTTCATTCAACTCACCACTTTCGTCCTTCGAGCCTCCACTCGGGTTTTCGCCGGTTTGCTATCTTAATTTTTTTCCCGCTCCTGTGGAATATTGCCCTTTTTGTATTACGTATATACGTTTCCATCGGAACGGACGCGTGATAAGTGTATGTCCACTTCTTTCCGGTAATTTTTCAAACTGTTTGTATACCCTGGAGTAATTTTTCCCCCGTAGAAATTGCTTCGTTTTTTGTAAATCCAAAGATATACTTTCAATTGTGTGAGTCAATAGTCTTACGTTGAGTGATACATTCGATCAAAGTCAGTGTATGGGTCCAGATGATACAGTATGCACTCGAAAAGTTGAAATCGCTCAAGTAAGATTTCCAAAAAAATCATTTTTTTCGGGATGTACTTGAGTATACTACGATTTGTCAAAAACTCAGATATATTCCGAATTTAAGTATTAATCAAAGGAATAAGATTTCCGATAATTATTTCTATGTTTTTAAAACAATTTATCAGGGAATAATTTTTGTCGAAAATCCAAACTTTGTGTTTAATTAGTCACCATCTTTAAATTTCTTTAAATTTTGACAATTCCTTCGATGAATTTATTTATTCTTCAAAAAGAATCTGAGCTATTTTTTAATTTCTGATGAGCTATCTTTTAATTCTTACGATATCCAACTAATACTCCTTAATTTCGTAAAATAAAATATCTTTTTACATCAAATTAATTAAAAAACCGTCTTTTTCAACCTTGTAAATAAATATCTTATAACTCCTTTAAATGGGCTTAGAAATAAAATGATTGATAAAAAGAATGATTGGAATAGTCGAAGGAAAATGAATCTTTATGGCTATTATCGGGATTCAATGTCTGATATGGGAAATTCGAGATGTATTTAATCAAGATTAAATTCTGGTTACCCTACATAGTATGGCTTTATCGGTTAAAACTTGAACAAGCCTTGTCAGAAGTGCAGCGCTCGCAAGTACAGCAGCAAAAGCATGAGCATGCCAAGTATAGGATACTCGAATGAGGCAGCGACGAGGAAATTTCGCACGGATACGCATTTCCACGATGACTCTACTTGAGTGTAGAGATGCCTCCTTGCAAGATGCTTATACATACCATACCTAAGCAAGGTTCAATGCTCCAACTCGTGAGTTAAACGCCACACAGTTTCGATGTAACTTTGTTAATTTATTCCGCAACTAAGAATTTTGTTTTGTATATCTATGCATTTATTACCAACTTCGACGGGTACGAGAGTCAGAAATATTGCTGCTATTTGAAGCTCTTGTTTATCTTTCTCTGGAGGGTCCACGACTCTTAGCTTGTTTTCAAATTGCAAACAATCGCTTTTCTATAGAAAGTAAGATTTATGTGGTTGACAGTTTGGTTTCATATTTTTAATCAGAAATTTCCTTTTCTCTATTACAAACCGGATTAAATTTAATTTAACTTTTACAGTACTATACATGAATAATAAACTCTGAGCCTGTGGTAAAATACGCAGAATTGGGCACAATTGATCTTAACGCAGTGTCGAAACTTTTTGGAACTTTGAAAAACAAATTCTAGATATTATAGCTTATGAAAATTTTATTTTTACTAATCTCATTTATATTTATGCATGCAGAACAATTGACTTACTTTGTCTGAATTAATATATCCATCATATCACTGAATAATAACTAGAGCATTCATCTATTTTTTATGTTAATAAAACATTGGAACTTTACGGATGATAATTATTATCACTATTTCTTAGAACGAAGAATTTCATTGATGGAGCCTTGAAAATTGTTTCAACAATGGACGAAAACAGGTGAAGATGAAACGGCAAAGTTACGAGAAAGTATGAATCACAAAAAGTAGCGAAACAAACCGAAATGCAAACTTTCGATGACAAAACTTAGACTACGGCCTAGTTTATTTCTCGTTTATTTTGTATATGTTTTACTAAGGTACTAAAACTTTCGGTTGTCATTTCGTGGTGTTGAAAGTGAAGTTTTTCATGATATTTTTAAGTTGCATAATCATTTAGGGTTTGCATATTTCTAGATTAAACATCTTATGATTGTTCTAGGGTGGCCCAAAAAAAAACGACTATTTTTATTTTTCAGGTCTCGTATAAAAAAAAACATGGTTTATCATATGTTAAGAACTTTCTGAAAAATTAGCCGAATAGATGCATTTTTAGAGGTCGCTCACGAATTTCGAAATCTGCAAAAAAATGTCAAAATGAGACTGTAGAAAATTTTGTTTTCCTGTCTTCGCTATAGCAAATTTTTTTACATGTAATATAAATATGTTCTACAAAGTTTCAGTTCAAAATATTAATTTTAGGGTTCACCTATGGATTTTCAAAGTTTTCAACTGCATTGATTTCGAAGTTCTCGAACGACCTCTTCATAATAATATCAAGACCTTATTTTCGTTTAACGTGAAATACCTGACATAATAAAAAAAATGAACACATGCAACGTTTTAATGTTGATAGTCCCAAAAGGTGGTGTGAAAAGACAAAAAAAAAATTGTTTAAAATCACATTTTGACCATTTTTGCAGATTTCAAAATTCGTGAGCGACCTCTAAAAATGCTTGTATCTAGCTGCATTTTTTAGAAGGCTCTTGAAACATGATAAACCATGATTTTTCGATACGAGACACGAAAAACAAAAATAGTCGGCTTTTTGGAGCACCCTAGGCTGCTCTCTATAGCAAATACCGTTATAGGATTATCGATTGAATATCGATTGAGAGAGGTTTGTACGTCGAGTGTCCATTTAGTTTCGTTTTGGGTATGGTATTTTTTAAGAATTCACTACTTAATAAATAATCAATCAAATATGAATCGAGTTTGATTAATGTTCCCCGCCAATTCATTGAGGCGTTAAAGTTTTGATATTCATGTATGGGGTGCAGCTTTTCACGAAAAAAAAACCAATCTTTTGTGCCTGAAATCATGTTGTCAAATTATTATTAGATTATGCGGGATACTCCACTTGGATGAGACACATGCGGAGAATATCAGAGTAGAAAAATCGTTCGTGATGTGTAAACGACTTTTGTATTCAGCACATGTTCTAGTCATCCAGAAAGGTTTGATAAAATGCGTTTGTTCAATGAAATGAAAGTAATGCAAAACCCTTCTTTTTACGATTTTTTTGTTCTAATTTTTTTATGCGCCTTTGTCTTTATTTCTTTTTTACTTTTTTTACGACAAGAGTATATATCAGAGCTGTAAAAAAGTAGGATAACACATGATGCATGCATTCGAGTGTAGTATTGTCGATTTTTCTTCAGAATTGAATATTCTATTATCGCTACCATACCTACAATATGACGGCCATTTTGTAGTAAAATGTGTCGGTCCCGACAAAAACATTTGTAATCTATGATCACGACCGTGGAATGAAAAAATCAATGGTAAAAATAGCGAAAACTTGTGGGAAGCATCGAAGGAGGATATCAGTTTGCGAGCAAGATGCGGAACAATTGAGAAAAGGAACAAGCTTAATGGTGGTCCTCGTTTATTACCCATTAGAGTTTTTCCCCATTTTTTTGTTCGCTTCTCAAAGTAATGTCGTAACTTTAGTTTATCTGAATCACCATGATAACATCTGTTTTGGTCAAATGGTAATAGATTTTGAATCGTGTAAATTTTTTTCATCAATTGTGCATCATAGGAAAAAAATGAAATCTCAATTGATATAGAATACTCACATGTAAGGTAGTGCACGCCCAATCCTAATCTTTTAGATCCACTTTGTATTCCATCAATTCAGTAAATCCGGTTTAAAAACGTGCGCTTGCTGAATCACCATCATCTTTCAACTTACCCTCTATTATCGAGGTGAACCAGCGAAGAAAACAACGACGGTGGGACAATACGAAATTCGAAAACCTATGAATCTTAAGGTCACAAGCGCACATGACGTGAATTCTGAATACGTTCTATTTGAAGGCGATCACAACCACTCAAATATCTCATTTCAAATGGATTCCATCGTCTGAGTTTTTTTCTATTGCTATCACATGAACTCATACATTTTTATTTCTTTTAGAGATTTTCCAAAGGGTCTTCTCAAACGTTATTTCATTATCAGAATTAATAGAAAATTTCAATTCCGCTTTATCATCATGAGATTTTATGAATAATAAAGAACCTAAAAAATATTATATACTAGGGTGGTTGCAAAAATACCAACTTTTTTATATTTTCGGATTTCGTATCATGAAATCATATAGTTTATGATGTTTTAAAAGCCTACCATAAAACTAATTCTGATCGAAAAAGTTTTAGAGGTCACTCACAATTTTTGAAATTTTCAAAAAGGGTTAAAATGTAATTACAAAGTATTTTTTTTTTGTTTCCGCTGCTGCAGAATATTGTATATGTAATTTTTATATTTTTCTAAACAATTCCAAATTGAAGAATTTATTTTGAGGGATCGTTTATGAATTTTACTATAATGCAATTTGCAAAAATTTATTTTCACCATTTTAGAAATTTTAGAAATTCGTAAATGACCCCTCAAAACTGATATTGTGAATGAAAACATTGTAGAAGTTATTTAAATTACATGCAAAATGATCCACCGTAGTAAAAACAGATAAAAGAAATTTTTCAATAACATTTTAACCATTTTTGGAAATTTCAAGATTCGTGCGCGACCTCTAAAAAAGTTCGATTCGGGCTAATTTTTCTGGTATGCTTTTAAAACGTCATAAACTATAACTTTTTGATACGAGACCCGAACAAAAAAATACAGTCGGTTTCTTTGCGCCACCCTTATTATATACATTAAAATATGATTCTTTGATAGACTAAATATAAGAATAGCGACAGAATTGGTACACTGTGTTGGAACACTGAAAGAAACTGTAAGTGGAAAGTGGACACAAGTGTTCGTTTTCTTCTCTTCCAAGTTCAAATCAACCGTAACAACACCCCTTGGTCTTCTACTCCGTTGATCCTTCTTTGTGACATCACTGATCGCCAATCTTCGTCCAATCTACCAGTTCTATTTTTACCGTTCCGGTTTCTCGATTTTTCTTTCGAAACTACTACTTCTTTAACCACGCTCCGCCTTATATTCTTTTGTCAATTATTTCAATGCAGTTTTTAAAAATTTTCTTCAATACAAATAATGCGTCATCTTAGTTTTACTATGCTTCAATGCCGCGCATTATGGCGAAATTATTGTTTGAGATGCCTTTACTTTTCCATACAATACTTTTGTCTCCGGTATTCACTTGTTGATGTTTCTTTTTACCTAAGTTAAAGCCGACGCCTTGTTTGAACAACGCCATGCTTGATATTTTCCTCGTTAGTCTCTAGTTCTTATGGTTTTACAAAACTTTGCCCCTTGGAATTTCATTTATGATCTCCGGTATAAATTCCATGTTTTGCATCTTGTCACCTATTGTTGTGGCCCTCTTTTGTTCGACATATGAAGCTTTCTTCGCCTTTGTAGCTGCTCTATATTTACCTGCTTTCCTAGATGTATGATGAGAGGTTGCTGAATTATTAACAGCTGAGAAAGGCAGTCATTACTTGAATAATGCGTTTGAGCATAGCTGAGCTCGCTGAATACACTTAAACTACAAGGATGAATAATAACGACCGGATAGGGAGGGTCCGAAGTGGTTGATTTTGCTTTATATTTCGCATGTGTGATAATTTTACAGTGGTTTTATAGCCCTTAATTAGCATTAATTTGTATTCAAACGTTTTAAAACTGCTTATTTTCTTCCTCAATCAAAACACTCAACTGCGTCATAAGGGATTCCGGTAATAATTGCCAATCATCAACGTTTTATAATGAGAATACTATCCATTGTTTAACGGCATCACGCGTTTACGGTTTAACAGCTTGCATGGGATGCGAGAAATTTTATCGAAAGAAATTGAAATGCTTTAGGATGACTTTACGCTCAGTTAACTCTTTGAGTGTACCATTAAAAAGTTCGATTGATCCGTGGGTAAGTTCATCTTACATTGTAACTGGTTCGCAACTGAAAGTACTCTTAGAGGTTCAGGTTTCTATACGGACTCTAGTATAAACGTTTAGAAGTTTATATTTATACCTTTGTTGGTTTTAATTTGCTATTAATGGATTTAGCAATAAAAATTAATTGACAATACTCTACACTTGGAAAAAGAAAATTTCAATTTTTTTTTCATATGCTTTAACAGCCTTTATTTCTAAATGCTTTTAATATTGATACCGCATTTTAGCAGAGTGATTCAAGATTTATGCTGCAACGAAATCTTCAACAGGATAAAGCAGCTGGTGTATTTTTCTGAGAATCATATATCGATTTATACTTTTCTGTCATTATATTCCCATTATATCTATTATCAGTCTTTAATGCCACTCTATATCTTCCTTCGACGTTGGTATTAACTTTTTTTCTCTCCGTTTTTTTTCTTTTACCAGGTTCTCTTCTTCCCATCCACCGTTCACTCAGAGTATTCATTTTTTTTTTGTTCACTGCACTAACCCTTGTCTTCAACATATATAGTGCAAAAGTAATATATTCTGTGTCGATTTAAACTAGATGTACTAAAGGTTAAATCCCATTCGCGCATTACGACTGAATTTTCAAAAATATGACTTCCCAGGATAAAAAATTTCGGGTTTTTATAGACTCAAACTAAGCAATTCATCGTTGAGACTACAGTCTTTAATAAATAGAGAAACTAAAGACTAGATCGACTAATACTGTCGTAATATAGATTAATTAATTTTTTTCAACTGTACATTATTACATGTTGTTATTTTACATTTCAACTGAGTAATTACAATTATAAATCGACTTTCTCTATGATTTTATTTATATTGATAACCGTGCGAACTTATTATTATTTTCATTTTGTATATTTATGAACGAAAATAGTATTGATAATTATTTTGCGATAAATGCGATTCAGTGAGCATAATTAGAAAACGAAATAATTATTTAGATCAAGTAAATGTATTAAATGTAACTTTTATTATACGTAATTATATTATTTTTAAATTTAAAGTGTAATAGAAATATTGCGTGGTTCGAGGCATTTATTCTAAATCCGTCCCAGTAGCAGCTCAGCCAGAAATTTTCCAAGTCCCTTCGGCTCGGCTGAAAATTTTCCAAGTTCTTCATGAAAAACTTGGAAAAATTTTTGTACGACAACCTGAGAAAGTTGGAGTGTCCAAGCTCTCGTTGGCATAGTATCGTTTCTAAACATATGCAACGTTTGAATAGGAAAGACAACACGAGACTTGAGTCTTCAAGAAGAAGAAGTTCTATTCGCGAGAAGTGCGCATCAAGAGTTAAGAGACTAAAGTCTTTTTGAAAAAAAAATTCAAACGACTAAACGCGACGGTTTAAATACTCGAGTTTTATTTATGGCTCTGAAGAATGACTGTGAGCTCCGCAGAGAGATTATTTAGAGACTGCAAGAGACCCTTAGTGATTTAACAAGCCCGAATTTCTTCGTTTTGGGTTTCCATGGAATATTCAACGTCCTATACTGCTTAATAATTCACGTACCCCATTACACGATGATATTGTACATTTACTAATCATAATAATTTTAATAAACTCCAAATAGTCGGTTAACTAACGTCAACTCCGAAGTGTTGAGCGGCCAAAACCACACGACCACTACAAGTCCAACATTTTACGAACCCCATTTCTCTTTAAGGGCTCCCTTAAACCCGTGCTTGGAATTCGACGTTCAGCTTTAATACTGCGGTCAGGCTGACAGTAAGCCAGACGAAAAGGATAGGAGTGCCTTTGAACTTTACATCGATCCGACATGTTGCGCATTTTACTATACATATACCAGTACATTGACCATCACATTTCAAAACTACGTTGACAATCCTTCAAGTAATTTTCCTGTTAGTCAGATCAAATATAAAATATAAACAGAAAAACGTATTTTCATAAGACACACAAAATAGTAAACTAACATTCGATTTCGTCTGAAACAAAAGTTTCGCCTTTTCCAACTTACATGCAAGACAACTCAAGGCAATACTTGACTTAAAAGATATTAAGTAGTTCAAGTGCTTCCCATTCTCTGTCAGTAGGCGGGCACCCAGTTGGATAAATTATTGATACTACTGTACAGAATAGACAAGAATTTATTAACTTTAGAATATCGTAAATTTATCAGGTAACCCAATGCGTAAATTGAAAATTCTCTAAAAGACCCTAATACAATTGACTGTCGTGTTGATTCGTGCAAATATATGTATAGCACATGTGTCTGTTGAACTTTCTCATGAAGTATATGTTCGGAAGGCGGAATTTGATACCTACGTGACATTGTATGGAAGTGTGATCTCACGTCATATCACGGTACCCGCAGGCTCATCTCATTTTGCCAAGTAACATTTCGCTCTGGGTACAATACCCGTCTTTCTCCTTCATTAATATTTACTCGCGTACTCGGAGTAAAGTTCTATTAATGACTCTTAATTTGATTTATTATCGTTGTAATTTAGATAGATAAGTTGGATTTTGTGAGGATTGTCAGAGTTTTATAAGACGTGACTTGAAGAAGGAAAAAAAACCGAATTATTATTTGTCTTTATGCACGTCAAGTAATGAACTGACTCATCTTCTTTCTGTATCCAATGCTAGTTGAATTGAAATTTAATGCTGCAAAATGACTATCCGTAGCCATAAAATATTTACCTCGACCTATTATGCTACCTGTGTTTGAAAATGAATAGAGAATTTCTCACTACATCAATGAGATTCTACAAATACTCGACGCTAATATGAATTCCTTTGAATTAATCCAACCGAACTTCGCATGTATCATCAGTTATTCAACAACTTGAATTCTCCAATAGATACTCGATGCTACTAATCTGTCTTTTCCCATCAGAAATTCGCATCAAAATCCAAACGTTCAATTGAAATTTACATTAGTCTCCCATATAAAACAATGGACTTTTTTTTGAAACTGTAATTTAATATAACTATTTGCTTCATAGTTGGAAAATACTAATTGATTGCAAATTTTGTGCTGAAGACGCGTGTATCATTGTCCAGATGAGTGGATAGTTGTAGGAATCGGAAATTAATTATTAAGTACGTGTACTAGCCGAAATCGGTGATTAACTGGAACATGTGCGTTGCGAACGGTGTTTCACCGGTTGATGACCGGCTCAAGTTCACCTAACCGCAAACACTCGTTTATGATTGAGTCAAAACAAACAAAATTTACTCTATATTATTCCTATAAAGTAACTCTTTAGGTTAATTATCGATTAGTTCAAATAATTTCAATGTCTAAAAACTTGTAACTTATTTCTTTGCACAGTTTATTAATATTATTTGTCGAGCGGTCATTAACTGGAACACGGCCGGTCATTAATTCGTGATAACCGGTTGTTAACTGGTGTTTTTTACTCAGGCGACATTTCTTTAGATTTTTATGTTATTGCTGTATTTTAATTGTTAAAAAAATTATAAATCGAAAATATTATGTTCAAATGATATAATTATGTACTCATTGAGGCTTGAACACCAAAAATTATTTAAGTAGCAATCATTTTCGGTCAAATTTCGCTTATCCGATTATCAATTGTTGGATATTGAAATGACATGTCAAAATTTGAGGTTTAAACCAATTTTAGTAGATAGATGATCGATTGTTATGGAAGATGAGTACGTGAGAACATGTTTGAGATGAAGGCTGTAGTAATTTAGAGGGAAGATAGTATGAAAATAGTCGCAAAATAGGCAGGCAACTTACATGCATGCTTTAGAGTCAGAAGATGAGGGAGCAGACGGTCGTTGTTGGCGATATTACAAAAGTTTTCGCACTCGTAGTCAGCCTAACGGAGCTAGAGCTTGCTCGGTGGCACCTTGTGGGAAGATTCCGCATGCTGTAATACTCTGTAGGTATACTACGCTTTTGTTTCTACTCTGCCATTTTTTTGATGCACATGTATACATAAGCCTCTTGACGTGTACAAAGCCTTTATTGTACTTTAGTCTATAGAAAATAAAAAGAATATATTCTGAGTATATACTTTGAGAAATACAGAATAATCGCGTTAGAATTATTTATTGCTGTCGAATTTCAGTTTAAATTCAGTATATATATAAAATGCTGTCCATCGATCGAAAATCAATACTTCTGTATGGCAGCTGAGAGTAATGAATAAAATGTCAAGTGAGTTTTCTCGTTCTATGCTTGAGTGCTGCAGCTTGATTATAAATTTACTACCACGACTCTATAACACTCTCTATACATATATCCAGCAACATGAGAAAGTTGAAATTTTAAACTCATTCTTGTAGTCGGAACACAGGAAATTTCACATGAATATTTCACTCAGTAAAATTAACAAACATTTATTGTACGTAGTATATTGCTCTATAACAATGAAGTTTAGTAATGCCCATATTCGGGGAGACTGATGGATTCAATTGAAACACACTGCCAGTTATAACGTTTAAAGATCAGTACATAATATATTGAATTTCGATAAATATTCAAGTGAAGAATCATACAACAATGCATCAACAAAATTTTTTTTGTAATAACTAATATAGAATAGTCGGAATAAAATATTTACTGTTTCACGGTGTCGAAAGTAACAGGCATTACTGCTGTTTTCTTTGTCTGATTTTACACTTATTGTTTATTTATTTTATTTTATTGTATACTTGTCTAGGCTTATTTTGCCTGTCACAAGGGGGCTGTTTTTACTTGGCGTTTTTAACTTGGCGTTTTTCTGGGCTGCTCTGCCCTGAGCGTGCGGCTGTGGATCGACTTGTGCTTTCTGTACTGCATTTGCATGGTGCTTAAGCACCGTAGCATGGGGAAACCACAGAAAAAACCCATGCTAGTACAGTCGGCATAGGCAAAGTCCCAATGGTCGATAGAATTTTGCCAATTTTATCGATCAGTGGTTCCCTTTGACCCACGCCTGGCGTTCAGGGACCTTCACCCTAACACAGTGCGCGCAGCTGAGCTGGCCCCCTATCCGGGCAGAGAGACCTTGGTCATCTCTGTCCAGCCAGGGTGCCCGCCAGAGCTACACGAGTGCCGGGTGACTGTCACTGACGCTTTTCCGTGCCAATTGCACCATTCATCGATCGATGAAACATCGGTCGATAATGGTGCAGCCTATTATATCGTCGATCCAGCGGGCACGGGGATTTTTTTCCTCAGAAAAAATGCTTTTCCGTGCCAATTGCACCATTCATCGATCGATGAAACATCGGTCGATAATGGTGCAGCCTATTATATCGTCGATCCAGCGGGCACGGGGATTTTTTCCTCAGAAAAAACCTCTCGCTGTGGGATTCGAACCCCGGTCTTCCCCTTGGCGAAGCAACGCTCAACCACACGGACCACCGATCGACGATATGCGTAATAATTCATTGAGCTAACTTTCTTTGTAGTTTCTTCACCTGAAATTAAAAATTTGATAATTAACCATTTCAAAGGCAAATTTTAAAGTTTTTTTTCCTCAGAAAAAAACCTCTCGCTGTGGGATTCGAACCCCGGTCTTCCGCGTGGCGAAGCAACGCTCAACCACACGGACCACCGATCGACTTACACTTATTGTTTATTACATATGAATTTGCACGATATACTAAGTTAAATAATAGTTTATGAGCTTCAAGAAATAACTACAAAAATGAGTTAAATAAATAAAATCATATAAATCTGTCGATAATGCTCGTGGTGTCGATTGTAATAGCGTTCAAAAATGTCATTAAAATGGTCTAAAAAATTTCAAATTCAAAAAATATTTATCTGATATGCTCTGAAAATTATTTAAAAAATGAAAAGTGTCCGTATTGTTGTGCAAATAAAAAAATATCTCCTGTATTCAAAATCGACAGAAATTCAATTTTTCAGTTTATTAATGCAATAGTAAATGTTTTTCATTGATAAATAAGTGCTTACGAATAGAAAGAATAATTTATTGAAAATAAGAACACTTTTATTGCAAATCTTCAATTAAAATCAAAAGGTATTTCAACTGCAATCTGCTGAGTGTCAATTTAAACAGAAAACAAGCCAAAAGTTTTTTATCGATCAAAATGTAACCCATCGTAGTTTCCAGATTTTTATAAATTTTCATGGGGATATAGTGTTTAAAACTGTTGTATACCAAAACTATGATAGCTCAATCAAGTCCAATTTCCCCTATTGGAAGGAGTCTCAAATTTTTCTATACATAAAAATACAATAAAAACACATAAGTGAACAATATTTAAAAATAAAAATATGGAATGTTATATAACTGAAGAAAAATTTTGTGGTTAATAAGTTTAAAATGCAATTCTCTATATAGCGTAGAAAAATTTTATGATGCAGGATATTTCAGAATTTATTCGGAATTCCGTATAGTATGAAGTATCGAATATCAATAAAATGCACAAAATATTGAACGCTTTTTCATATACTTGTTTTTAATAAATGTCAATTACATTTTTTCCAAAGGTAAGTCACAAAATACAACGAAGCAAATAGTTCATATATTTCCTTATTTAAATTCGTGTGTTTTATTAAACACCAAATTAAACTTAAAATTAAAATTATCATATACTAAAATTATAAACATGAAAAAATATATACAAACGATTTTATTTTGATATACTTTGCATTATTTCCATGTAATTTGTAAATAAATTTCAAAGGCAAAATTTTGTGCTGCAGGTGGGTTTCATTTGCAATTGAAATTTCACAAGAAAACTTTTTTTCCCCTAATAGAATCTGTGATCATAGTAACTATATCGTTGATAAACAACTGTATTAATTTTTTTTATTAAATCTGATATGGTTAAAAAATAGATGGAAGAAATTTTTTTACCAGATTTTAGTCAGTATATAGCCACCTGCTTCATTCGCTCGTCGCTGAGTGTGAGAAAACCCATTTGTCAAGATTGATGCCACCCCTACAACTTTACCGAGTGCGAGCAAGTATAAGAGTACACATTGGATTGCAGTTTATCCAGCTGTCAACTGATGTGAGATAGACGGTATTGATGGAGTACTGGGTGGAGATTTGTTCTACAACGAAATACTGTATCTCTGCGGGAGTAAACTGGTTTGCTCATCCTCCGATATTTCTATATTTATATATACTCTTGTGTATGAAACTCAAGTAAAACTTTTACGATTAAACTCGGCAAGACTTCGATGGCTTCGTAAATAAATAGCTGCATGCATTACATATGTGGGAAGTCTGCGCTATATCAAAATCTATCAAGTTTTAATATTCTATACAAAACTTTTCTTCATACACGTGACTCTCCTTCGCAAATAAACACATTCACTAAACGAATTTTCAGCTTGCAGAAAAATCTCGAGAATATTATTCTAGATATATAAGAAAATGTACGGTAAAATAGTTTATATAAAAAAATGAATAAACATTTTAAACACCCAATCAGACTAATACTAAAATTTTTAAAGAGATGGCTCAAGATTGTGAAATTTACCAAAATGATTAAAATGATTGTAAACATTTAGTTCTTTTCATCTTCGTTATAGCAAATTTTTTTAAGATGTAATATAAATAAATTATTTACAAAGTTTCAGATTAAAATATTAATTTTAGGCATCATCTATATGAATTTGGAAAATTTTTAACCACATTGATTTCGACGTTTCCAAACGACCTCTTAATAATAATATTACGACTTTATTTTTTTGTTACGCGAAACACCTTACAAAACAAAGAAAAAAACGATGATTTTTCAACAATTTTTTAAATGATTAATTCAATCAGGAAAAAAAAAAACCTGCAAAATCAGTTGAAAACAACTGAAAATTCAATCAGAAAAACATTGAGACAACTTTGAAGAAAAATCAAATAGATTTTGAATTATCTAAAATAATAAAAATTCCATCCGAACAAATATACATATAGTTAAAATATCTATAAGTTTTTTTTATTGAAATATTGTTTAATCACGTAGTGTCCGGATATTGGAACATGTCCGGTGAACAGTATATTACATAAACGAAAATTCATTTAAAATTTTAAAAATTCACCAGATAAATATTATACAATATAACATGGATGCGGAGAACTCCAGAGAAATCAGCATGCTGTGGTTTTTCCCACAAATTTATAATACATCCGTTGAAAATTCTACGTGCGGTTGGAAAAGCTCGGCGAATTTGCGAGTATATCTATTATAACCAGGGTGATATATGAACTCTCGATTCACCGATTTCGTTTGTTTTTTTTTTTTTTAAATACAAAAGTATTAAAATAAAGCCAGTCACCAGTGTTGGAAATAAATAAAAGAGTAAAATGAAGCAAGGATTCCGGCTCTACATAATATATCACTTCTGTACAACTCTGTATAGGAGAAGTATTAGCATACATAAATCCGACAAATTGACGCAGAGACGAAAGAGCGCCGCTACATATGGAACATGCAAATTGTATTTGCAAACTCTCACGCTGACCACTCACTTGGTCACTCTCCATATCCACTCCAAAAGTGTTACCATACAGGTATAGTACTTATAATACATGACAATTACTTCTCACACCGCAAAATTGAATATATCTTATCCCAGAGAATTTTTCCTGAAAGCTTTGAACTGTTATGTATATATTTGTTGAAGAGGGTGCCAAGGCGAAATAACCGTTTTTCTGCATGCTGATGGCGTTCACTGATGGCATATAATAAATAATCCCTGGTGGCTGCATAATACGGTGCTTTATCAATGGTGACATCTCTTCGTTCGCTGCAATGCCCTCCAAAGGGGCGAAAGGATCGTCGAGTCTAAAATTTACTTTACTATACGTGAATATGTAGATTGATATGCAAGACGGTAAAATACTGCTAATAATCAAGATAAATTGTCAGTTTTTTAAACAAAAAAAAAATTTTTTTCTCACATGCTGCCAAAATATTTTTTTTTTTCTAACACATGCCTCTAAAGCTCGTTTTTTTTACTCTTGAGCCGCCGTTAAATGACTGATTTTTTCACTGCTGACATACGTGCCTAAAGTGCGTTTTTACGCACTAGTGCGTAAAGTAGCCGCTTTACGCACGGATCCTGCGGATTTTTTAGGCACTAATGTCAGCTGTGAAAAAATTAGGCCACTTAATGGCGGCACCAGAGCGAAAAAAAGAGCATTTTCGGCATTTGTTACAAAAAAAATAGTGTGTGGCACGTGCGCAATGGCGGAAATTTCACCAGCGTGCAGTTTGTCTGGATCCAGGACTGGATTCGCAAGGACTCGTTTGATTGTAACACTCGCTTTTGGCTCGTGTACAACTCCCAAACTCGTCCTGCGAATGTAGTTCTGGTTTGTGACAAACTTGCACGCTGTCAAAAAATTGCCGCATTTACGCACTTGCCACACAATATTTTTGTTTAAATTGTAGTGTATTGTTTTATGATTTAATAGAATATATTTGTGTTTAGATATCTCGAATTTTTCGCAATGATTGCATGAAAATCCTATTTTTCACGGCTGATTACGTTCAAATATAGCAGGTATTTTCTCAGGATTTATTTTCGAGTATATTCAGCAGATAGAGGCTTTCCCAAGCAGCTGGTCAATACTTGATTCACTTTATGTGATGTTATCTCGCACGAACGGACAAATCTCGAGTAGAAGATGTATAAAGATGGAAATTTTATCTAACACGATAAAAAATATTTTCCGGATTTCTACGAAATATTTCGATTTTTTATTTGTTTGTCAATTTTGGACCTGAAATTAGTTTATAATGAAATACTCACATGATACTATATATGTATCAATGCAACTATGGATCATATACTCACCATAAATTCAATGATTACTTAACGTGATTATAATTAGTGGTTAATTAATGATTCAAGTTAAATAACATGATGCTCGACTGCTCATTTTCACTATATTACCACTAAATCGGGATTATGGCTGGCGTAATTTTTAATAATAAGGATATTGTTATTAACTGAGTTTATTTCAAGATAGCAAATGAAAATTATTAATTACACAGGAATATTTGAAAAATATCAATATTTACGAGGAATAAACGTACATTCCCGGGACGAAAAAATGTGGATTTTTTTAATTACTAAGGGTCTTTCACAGTCTGTTAATAATTTTTCTGCGGAGTTTACAGTCTTTCTATAAAGCTATTAATAAAATTCGAGTCTTTAAACTGTCGCGATTATATAGTTTTTCGAATTTTTTCTGAAAGATTTCAGTCTCTTAACGTACTTCGTGAAGACGTCTCATGTTGTCTTTCCGAATCAGACGTTGCACATGCTTCGCGACGACAGTATGCCAACGAGAGCTTGGAGACTCTAACTTCCTCAGTACCAAAATTTTTCCAAGTTTTTCATGAAGAACTTGGAAAATTTTCAGCCGAGCTAAAGGGACTTGTAAAATTTCTGGCTGATCTGCTACCGGGGTGGATTTAGAATAAATGCCACAAACCACGCAATATTTCTATTAAACTTTAAATTTATAAATAATATAATTACGTATAATAAAAGTTACATTCAATACATTTACTTGATCTAAATAATTATTTCGTTTTCTAATTATGCTCATCGAATTGCATTTATCGCAAGATAATTATCAAGATTATTTTCGTTCATAAATATAAAAAATGAAAATAATAATAAGTTCGCACGTTTATCAATATAAATAAAATCATAGAGAAAGTCGATTTATAATTGTAATTACTCAGTTGAAATGTAAAATAACAAAATGTAATAATTTACAGTTGAAAAAAATTAATTAATCTATATTCCGACAATAATAGTCGATCTAGACTTTAGTCTCTCTATTTATTAGAGACTGTAGTCTCAACGATGAATTTTCTCTATATAAGAGAGACGATACGCGTGAGACATCGCAATGTAGACAAGAGGCTCTATGCAAGAGCATGCAGTCACTAAAGTTTTGAGACTTTGAGTGCCAATAGAAACCCTGTTTTGTGGATAAAATTTCAGTGAGTCCCTTAATTTCAGTCTATGAAAACCCAAATTTTGTCGTCCTGGGGCGAGTTATCCTCTAATTCCGTGCTATAATTGAAATTTTAAAGCTTTAGAGCTCATTAGGAGATTTAATATCAACTATAAAATTTAGACTTAATGAATGAAAAAAATTAAATTTCAAATGTGAAGAAAAAATGCAGAAAAAAAAATTTTTTTGGTTCCATCCTCGGTACTTTTTTTTGGTTATCTGTATCCCTATTATAGTCAGGACTAAAAAATTCCGAGATTTAATTAAGTAGTGAATATAATTTAAATATACATAAATATGCATATCAAAAAAGCTTTGGAACCAGCAGTTCCCAAGTGTAGGTTCTCAAAGTGGCATATTCAGCATATATCAACCAAATATACTATACCTTTGCAACTCGTAACCTGCTTCCTTTTAAAAGCCGCTCTAAACATGGCCTATCTATAGGTGTTACATATCAAAAATATTTTTTTTGTTTAATTTCAGTGGATGTAAACTAAATTTGTGTCATAAAAAATTCCCGCACATTGAAGTTATTGAAATAGCTCAGTATATGCAAATGGAAATTTTAATTTCCGATTTAAGAATATAAATTAAAGCAACTCGACCTTAAATTTGTTAAATTAATTCATGAACATTGTTAATCACGATGAAAGTTTGCAATATCCTGAAAAAAAAATACTGTGCAACGCAGAGGTATATTAGTTTTTCTATGGAATATTCAAATAAACCGCAACATTTCCACTCCAATTTTTCCCGGGTTAAGCTTGCGGTTATTAACAAGCAAGAGGGGGAGATATAGCCGAAGGATAATAAAAAAAACCGCAGACATGGAAAGCACTGTGGATGTAGTGGTGCGAAATACTTTTAATATTCATCGCCGGTGACAATCAAATTTTTTAAAATAAATCATGCTCTCTCGAGTGCTACTCGCGGGTCAAGCATCCATCGATTTATTGAATCTCAATAATTGTATTGCCGTTGACACACAGATATACCTTGAATCCAGATTGAACTGTCCTCTCTCCCATGTCAATTGAAAAAAAGTCACAAAAATATATACGGATAAGAGGACAAGAGTATTTTTTTCATATCTGTAGATTAAACCAATACATATCAATCAATAAAATGGCACCGAGGATGGCAGATTAAATTTTCATATGTATTTGAATCTACATCAATCTCTCGTCTACTATATGCATGTCCAATTACGCAAAATCTCTTTGATAAATTGTGTATAGTCGAGTTTTTTTTAATCAAAAACCATTTAAAGTATATGTTTTACCATAAAAAAAGAGAATGTATGTGAAAAGAAAAATTTGTATGAATAAAAATTCACATTTCAATGCACTTGATGATTTTTATTTTGTATTTTATACATTTTTATACACTGAGATAGAAAATCGTTGTGACAATGTAGGCGCATTTGACTCAATCCCGCCATGACTTTGAATGCGGCGAAGTTCGTGATGGGATTGTCAGAACTACTGAGCGTAAATTATAGTTTAGTCAATCTCACGCGTAATTATTTAGATATCCAACTAATATAGAACAGTTGGAATGAAATATTTACTGTTTTACGGCGTCGAAAGTAACAGGCATTGCTGTTTTCTTTTCTGATTTTACGCTTATTATTTATTACGTATGAATTTGGACGATATACTAAGTTAGATAATAGTTTATGAGCTTTAAGAAATAACTACAAAAATGAGTTAAATAAATAAACATTATCCTTAAAAGCATATGAATCTGTCGATAATACTTGTGGTGTCGATTGTAATAGCGTTTAAAAATGTCATTAAAATGGTCTAAAAAATTTCAAATTCAAAAAATATTTATCTAATATGCTCTGAAAATTATTTAAAAAATGAAAAATCTTCGTATTGTTGTGAAAATAAAAAAATATCGCCTGTATTTAAAATCCACAGAAATTCAATTTTTCAGTTTATTAATGCAATAATAAATGTTTTTCATTGATAAATAAGTGCTTACGAATAAAAAGAATAATTTATTGAAAATAAGAACACTTTTATTGCAAATCTTCAATTAAAATCAAAGGGTGTTTCAACTGCAACCTGCTAGGTGTCAATTTGAACAGAAAACAAGTCAAAAGTTTTTTATCGATAAAAATGTAACTGATCTTTGTATTTTAATTTTTATAAATTTTCATAGGAGGATATAGTGTTGAAAACTATTGTACCAAAACTATTGGCTCAATAATTTATACTTTCAACACAGTGAATTCTAGCGATTCTAGTGTTTCAATCGAGTCCAGTCTCCCCTAGAGGTTAAATGAACTAAAAAATTCTTGAACTAATTGCTATTTCGTATATTATGTTTTTCAGTGTATACATAAACAGAAAAATTAGCGTTGAAAATAAACTTTTGACTAGGCTGTATTGGGAAGATATATACTTGATAAATAGAGTCTGGAATTTGGGACGAAAGTAAACGAGAAACTATGCTGGCTAAAGAAAAGCGAGTATAGGCGTCTTCGAAGATTTAATGCTGCCCAACCTCTACCATGTAAAACGTCTTCCAAATATACTGCCCGAATTCCTTGGTCCATTATAAACCTTCCTCTGCAAGATCTTCTAGCTTGTCTCAACCTGGCATCAAATGCTTCCACCTTTATGGAGCCACGGCAACATTACACCTTCTCACTATGATTTTTCACTGCCAGCTTCTTCATGAAGGCAAAATATTCATATCCATCTAACTGTATATAAATCTTTAGAACTATAAGCAAATATAAATATTTAAATCAATCAAATTTAACCCTACAACATTACAGAATGTATAAAATAAATTGTACATATAAGTGAAATAATTTGGAAAATCGAATTTTCATCGTATTTAAATTTTATTAAATTGCGAAATATATTTATTTTTCATAGATTGAGGATTAATTAATTTTTTCGCAAGAAATTGACTTGGTATAATTATTGATTTCAATAGATTAATTACTTTTTGACAAAACTCTTTGAGAATGTTGATGTGCAAGCACATTTTTTCTATTAGTTCGTTGTTCAGGCTTCAAGAAAAACTGGGAACAGGGTAGCTACGATACTTTTATTTACTTTTCAATAGACACATCTTCTATTAGATGGATTCTCATGGCTCGATTGCCCATTGTTCGTCGCTTTGTGGCTGGATAATTGCATTTCAGATAAAAGGGAGATGTTGAAAATAAAGGAGGAATATAAAGAAAGTTGGTTGATGAACAGCTCAAATTTTCACTGGGAAATATACACTTATCCGTCGACATCACAATGATGAACTTTTCCATTTTGAAACCTACTTTGGGAGATTAAATATCAAAAATCTGACTCGTCTACAAGTCCAGCGAGTAATCCATCGAATGTTCTCAACGATTATTTACTGACTTATATTTCAAAAGTCAAAATTTCCTATAAAATACATCATACTAATCGATGTGATTGATATAATATACTTTATGATAATTGTTAAAAACATTTTTCTATAGTCTAAAAATATTAATTTCGTCGTGTTTATGAAGAATATTTGTGGAAATTTTAATCCACTCCTAATTTCCCTTGTTTCTTATTATTTTTCATTAAAAAATTATTTATTTTATCATTATTTAGATAAAAAACTGAAATTTTAGAGATTACGGGCAAAATGGGATACTTGAATAAACGAGTAAATTTTTTTTTTCCTTTAATAGCGCCAATGACCATTGAATTTTATGCAATGAAACTTGATTTAAACAATTATCTAATTATTTGTCTAACTTTTTGTGCTGTCGAGCTTTTACTGAAATTTGAAATCAGTAAAACAGTATTTTATAAAGACAATGGTAAAACTATTTCTATAATTTTTGTTCTTTTTGGTGAGATTGTACACCATTTTTATACTTTCGTCTAGTTTTCTAGAAAATCATTCAAGCTAGTTTTACAGGTATAGATATAAAGAACCGATAAAAGCTCCACGGAAATTTGTTTATACCGCATGCAACTTTAAAAATTGATTTTCTAACAAACTGAACAAAAAAACGACTTAAAAATTTGAAAAAACACTTGTTAAGTATTATTTAAATAACAAACTTTCAAATTTACAAAAAGTTTACATTCTGTTTTGATTTTCGTCTAAATATCCTTAAACGTCCTTAACAGCGCATAAAAAACAAAAAGTATCGACAGACAAAAAAATTTTTTTTAATTTCAACTATATGCACATAATAGATCAATATATACGTTTTAAATTATCAAAAACTATTTTTGAAGGCTTATATAGTATTTTTTATTTCTTCCAATAACCAAATGCGCAATATATAAATTAAAATAATAATTGAAACAGTCATTAGAAGCTTTTCTGTTTACAATAACAAATAATAGACTAAGTACACTGCACCATCATCATTACGCGATCATATGCAACTGTATTAATCTATATAATTCCACGACAATTTAGTAGTTGGTGCAATAAAATAGTGAATCAGACTAAAATGAGTGGTGGGAAAGGGTGTGTGCATTTATAATACTAACATAGCGCTGTTGCGCTCGGTATTTTCGGGATCAATGGAATCGTGGGCTTAGCTGGTAATTCCCGCTGAAATATCGTCTTTCTAGCGTGGACTGCATCCCTGGTGGGCTCGTGTATCATCAAGAGGCCATCGATATTAACGTTTCTCATTACGTGGGCGCAACCGACTATTCTCTACACTGTGAATCACTGTGTCGTCGACGGTTCTCGCGTTGCATTACTACCCTATTGCTGGTATTTGGAACGCGTATGTTCCTTTATGTAACATCTGCTTGTTGTGATTGAATGCTATTCTCCCTGTGCAAAGCTAAAATACCCATGTCCGTTGTGTTCCTGTCGATCATCGATATTGCAATTACCTGCAGTTACCCATGTTGACTGTACGGCTTATTATAGCCATCCACATATGAACTCGTGATATCACAATATGATATTTAATGACGTGTACATTTGGATCAAACAGAAATTGATTTTTCGCAGTCGACCGAATGTAAACATTTGATATAGCTTTAAAAAATGTTGTAATAAAAAGTTGTATTTTTATTATTAAATATAAACTACCTAATTTTCAACTGCAATTGGTCATACTTTAATCTCATTGCGGTTACACGGAATTAATGCGACCCCGGTTTTAAAAAACTTCTCTTCTACTTTGAAAATGAGGTTTAAAATTCTAAAAAAGTATTTTTAACTACTGCTCAAGGCTTTTGGAAGAAGATATAATAATAATAATTAAAGTAATACTTGTATTTAAAAATATTTACCTACTTATTTTTTTTTTTTAATATGTATGCTACTTTTTTTCTTGAAAAAGATATTTTCAAAAATTTGCAGAAAAATGTAGTAAAAAAGAAGGATAAAGTTCATTGACTGGATTTTTTCCATTGAAATAAATAAATAAATGAAAAAAAAACTCCCAAAAAATAAAAAGTCTAAAAAAAAAATCAAATTTTATGAAATTAGGTATATATATAAACGAGAAAATTAATTAATAGAAAAATTAATGCTTCGCACGGTTTATTTCTTCATGGCTGAAAAAAAAAAAATTAATAAACGGTAGTTTTTCATTAATAATTCATAAAATAAGCTACTTGTATAAGAGTTGTGTAAAAATCATAAAAATATAGTAATATAGAAAAACTCTTGCAAACTATGAAACTTTTGCAATCTCCGAAAATCCGGGAAGAACTGAGCGACGTGGTCAAAATTTTGAAATTATTGATTTTTCACTGACTTGTACTAAAATCAGTATCAGAGTACACATCAGGGATATCTAAAAGTAATTAATCTGTGCTCACGGGGCTTTCCCAAGCAAACTGACAGTTTGTCCCGTCTGTTTACATCGAAAAACTGCGGAAGAGTTGTGATGACGTGTCTACAGACAATATTAAAAAATAAGAATAAATCAGGCAACGCTAAAATTTTCGAATCAAGGAATAGCAGGAAATTTCTATTTGATTTTACAAAATTAAAGGTTTTACTTATTGATTAACAATTATTCATTTTTCATAGATTTTTTGTAGTTTTTGTCTAAAGCAATTTCCACTCTGTTTTCCTGATAAAAAATTCTTGCAGTGATGACTCGCACCTTGCAGAATCTTTTTGCTAGGACGATGTCTCCATACACAGTGTAGAATCCTACCCGCAGTCTCGAAGATAAGGCAATGATTTACAGCGACCTCTGCACCCCCCCTTGCGACGACTAATTCGTATCCGAGTAGAGCTTTAAAGCGGCCTCTCGGTACTAATTTGCATTTTCATTTGTTATTGTCAAATAAACACGTTTGGTGAATGAGTATCTTCTGTTCCGTCGACACAATGGCAGCATCAGGTCTCCTCAAATTAGCGCCATTCAATGATGAATTTAATTAACATTATTTACGGTATAAAAATAAACCTTACATACTTTTCGATCGATTTGTCTTGACTCGAGAAAATTTCCGATGCAAATCAAGTTCCCTTTAGTTTCGTGCCGCTCAAACCACCCTCTCTTCACTGTTTAAGAACGGGTATAACGAAGGGTGGGCTTAAGCTTCCCTATATCTTGATAGCTGTCTCAGAAAGCAAGTGGATCTCGAACAATCCCCATTGAATGGTACGTAGTTGAAAAGGAAAAGAATTTTCCAAGTTTAAAAAAATTCTTTTTCATGATATTTCTTTTTGTATTTTTTGCATACGATTATCATTTTTTTCCGGTTATTCGTAATTTCTCTATTATTTTTATTGCTAAATAATGCATATATCCATAAAAACTGAAAAATAAAATTATTTCGCATGATTTTTGGGCTTTTAGGGAGACCGATAGTCTTAAAACAACACTAGAGGGTTAGAGATTTTTTCAGGTATTTTTAGGACTCTAAACTAACGGTAGAAAAAAAATTATAGATGAACCGAACATTTATAACACTGTATTTCATAAATATGAGGTTTGGGGGTGTGCGATGGTTTTTAAAACGACGCTAAAAGGTTGTAGATTTTTTTAGGTGTTTTTAAAACTATAAACTAACTGTAGAAAAAATATCGTGAAAAAGAAAAGATATCTTTATTAAATAATTCCAATTATTTGAAATTACGTGTGTATCAAGATATAAAAATATCAAATCTATCTTGAGAAGCGATAATATTAAATATTTCGATAGCTGTCCAGAGTATAAGATCGAGAATATAAAGATTATTTATTTATTCGTCGCTGTGTCTGCGGGAAAAGTTATAATTACACAACGCCTCAAAAGTTAATCGGTAACGAGAGCACGACGGATCGTGCTCCACCTCAGCGGAATCTTAAAGTAGTCTCGACACTGAGATAAGCGTGCAGAGGGTATAGAGTTGCTCTCGATGAGTCGGAATAAGAAACGCGGATCTATAGCTCTCTCATACAACCGAGAAGTTGCTCCTCCATAGTGGGCGTGTAGGCCAGTCTCTTTAAGTAAGGGATGGACTGCAAAGAGGACCCAAGAGGCACAAGACCAGAGGAGATGTAATCGATTGCGTGAACTGCATACGACGTGTGAAACTCCAATTTTCTCCCTCCGTTTCTTCGTCCTACCTACCTTGTATTCAGCCTATACCCACACTTGTCCAGTTTTATACCAGACAGATAAAAAAAAAAAAACGACAGATATTTTCCCATATATTTATCCTTTAAAAATGCAAAATAGCATGGAATAATTTTTTTACTATTATCACAAATAATAAAGTGAATTTTAGATAAAAATAGCGATGATTAATTATTTATTTTTCATCTACTTTGTCGACTTTATCTTATTTAAGAAGATTTTAAGGATTTTAATTCCATTATTGAGATTAATAACCAAAATCTGATAACTAAAATATATTTTTCGCTCTGAAAATGAGAAATTGAATAGTTTATCTTCCATTTTGATTATAAATATACACTTTAAACTAATGAAAATTATAAAAGTATCATTTTTTAACTTGTAGAAAAATTTTTCTAATTTTTTTTATGTATATCTAGTCCAACAGTAATTTCACTAATTTTACGCTGATTTTATTACATCAGGATATTTAACATATCTTCTCGTGGAAATATATTTTTTTTTTTAATTTTTAATCCGTGTCATAAGGTCACTCCTTGCGGATGAACTGTCGTCTGCTTTTGATTTGAACCATCATTCACCCTCTGTTGAAGCCAACAATTGGATGAATTGTCAAATTTGGCTCACAAATAGAGGTCGATTGATGTCGGATGTAATCAATGTGACTTTAAATTAAAAATTACTCAATTGTCCGCGATTTGTTTATAAAAACAGTTTCTATCTGAAAAAATAATAGAAAATATTACTTTTTGCCATGAGAAATTTCATCAAAATTTTTATGTTTAGTTCCTCGTAAGAACAATTGTTATATTCTGAATTAATTGTCGTAGCATTTTCAATTTTTATAATATGCTCTTTTAAAGTAATTAGACAAGAAAAAAATTTTTTTTTTTCGTAAAATATTAAAAAGTAATTACTTTAAAACTAAAAATAAATGATTTTTAATTTAATAACAATAAGTTAAATTTTATTATTTAATAAAATCCCTAAATAACATCATAAAACCACTCATTTTCATCGTTTACTCACATATAGTTAAGAAGCATATAGATTACGATTACCCTTCATATAAAATAATTACCAATTGAGGGGTGTATAGTGGCTACGTTAAGTATAACGATAGTTTCGAGCACTCTCATCGTATATCTGAGTAATAATCTAAACACGAACAAAGCTCGAGAACTAATCATCAGAGAGTCAAGGCACATAAATTTTGATTTTAAGCACACAATAATCCGGAATATGGCATTATAAAGCTTTTCTCAAGTCCTAATTTAGTGTATTTGAGAGAGCGGTATGTTGGTTTTAATAATGGCCCATAGGATTAACTGCGAATTAAGGATGTAGTAGCAACAAACGGTGGAACGGGTGATGTAAATCCGCTGCAGCGCCAGCGGAAGAATCTGTATCCATAGTTAAGAGTAGCAAACTCGTCGCCAGAATCTCTAGTACTCTCTCTGTGATTAAGCTTTAAAATTGTGCGGTCACTCATGCAGACGGTTATTCACTCAAACGTGAGCACCGTCCGCCAGCGCTCCACTGACCAAAGGCGCCCTTTGAACGCCTTTTACAATTAGTTCACGTGGATGCGGAGAGTCTAAGCCTTTTTGCTTTTCAAGACTCCTCAAAATTCTGAGTATATCATTATCGTGTCAACGTTGTGTCAAAGTGGGTGCAGGTAAGCGCGAGAAATGTGTACAAAAATGTCGTGAGATAATTAATGAAGAGCTGCAGTGGCCTGTGGTCTTTTCACGAGCAAGCTTCTAGCTTTTTCTTCAGTCACCTGTTGTGTCAGGTGCTTGCATGGACTTTTTAAATGTTTGACAGAAAGTGAAAAAAGAAAATAAACACACTTGACGAGAAGGAGTGACGTTAACGATGGTCGAGTGTCAATTTATCTGAGAAAGTTTTTTTTTCTTCGGTTAGTCGACACATTTCTTTGGAGGTTTTTTTTTTTTTTTTGAGGTTTTTATCTCTGTTGTTTATATCATTTTGCGAGTTTAGTTGAAAAAATATAAAGAGTACAAATTGAAAATTTTAAAATTTCATTTTTAATAATATGAAAAATGCGATGAAAAAAAATAAAAACTGGGGATTTGTGATCATGAGAAATATTTCACAAGCGGGGAATATTAGATTTATAGGGTTTTTTAGCGTGAAAAAAAAAAACATTTCATGAATGATTACAAAAAAAGGTCTCTAACTGTTATAAATATATATATGGTTTGCACACCCGAGTTTATTCCAGTATTTTTAAATTTTTCTCATAAATTATATACGCGTGATAAAGTGTTGACTGTCATTTTTTACTTGGTATTTTTATCCCCCATTTCACGGATTTTCTATACAAATATTGCGTCTAAAAATTGCGTAAGAAATCTAGCATTTTTATATCCAATTAATACTTTGTAATTTAGAGTTAGTAAGCTAAAATACCAATGAATAACTAGTAATAATTTTCGGGGAGAATTTAGCCAAGGGACTTTTGCAATAAATGGCAGAAAGAGTTCTAATACTTTTACTCGTTCACTCGGGATCGTTTTATAGAATCAGAATTTAACACTTCTCGCTCCAGAATATCAATTTTCGCGTCTTTAAAGATTTATAATATATTATAATTAGAATTACTATGCAATTTTTTTTTTCTTTTTTCCTACCACCTTTATTGTGACTATCAACATTAAAAAGTTACATCTGTTCATTTCTTTATTTTGTGAGGTATTTTACGTCTCAGAAAAATAAGTCTGTTTTAATATTATAATGAAGAGGTCGATTGCGAATATCGAAATCAAAATGTTGTTGAAAACTTAAAAAATTCATAGTTGACCCCCAAAATTAATATTATTAACTAAAACTTTGTATAACTTATTTATATTACATGTCAAAAAATTTACTATAGCGTATATAGATAGGAAAAAACAATTTTTTTTTCTATACAATCACATTTTGACTTTTTTTTTTTTTGCAGATTTCAAAATTTGTGAGTGACCTCTAAAAATACTTGTATTGGGCCAATTTTTTTAAAAGATTCTTAGAATATGATAAACCATGTTTTTTTGATACGAGACACAAAAAAAAAACAAAAATAGTCGTTTTTTGAGCCACCATTAATATTCATGATTCATCAATCATGAGCATGCATCATTTATTTATTTTTTACTCGGAATATTTTCCGGACGTCACACCCACTATAGCTAAAAATTTATTTTTAAAGAAAATAAAATAATCCGTTCATTTAAAAAAATTAAAAAAAAAA
Organism: Macrocentrus cingulum; assembly: GCA_002156465.1. Taxonomy (NCBI): domain Eukaryota; kingdom Metazoa; phylum Arthropoda; class Insecta; order Hymenoptera; family Braconidae; genus Macrocentrus; species Macrocentrus cingulum. The sequence continues at coordinate 1,358 of MVJL01000162.1, read as the reverse complement.
AAAAACTATTTTTTTGTACGAATGCGTTTGAATTCCTTCATAAAAAAAATTAATTCATAATTAATCATCCATAAATTTATTTAATTTCACGTCAAAATATATAGGTAATTAAATATTATAACTAAATTTTCTTTTCATATATGTGGATAAGATAAAAATCGTTAGAGTCGTAAAAGTAAAAAAAAAAATAGTTAAATAAATTTTTTATTGCTTAAATGAACTATTAAGGAGTAAATTAGTTGGATATCTTAAAATTAGCCTGTGAAAATGTGCATGTGACAAAAATCATCACGTACTTAAGGCCAAGAAACGTGAAACTTACATCAGGTGCGTGGAAATATGATGAAATAAGTAGTAGCGCCAGGCGTTTAGTCAGCCGCGCCCAAGTGCCGGAACTTTGTCCGCAGTTGGACTGCCGTAAGTTAACCAAGACTGGGCGAACTTTCACCGGAAAGCAGATTAGGCTAACTGGGGATTAGAAGCGGAGATTCGCCCTGGCTCACGAAGACTCAGGTTATTCCCTCGCTCTCAGTATAACCAGGGCCGAAACCGCTGCACTACGTTGCGCCATGGCCATGTTGTATCTCAGGGGCTCTTAGAGAAGGTCGCGGTCAAAGCACGGGTCTCCAAGGTAATGCTCCCACCGGCCCTCGATCTTGCTAGCGGTAATCCAACGTATAACATCGAGCTAACGAACCAGTGGCCGCGCTGGATGCTCACGCGCTGCTTAAACGAATAAAATTTGGAATTATTTTTCCTACCGCTGTACTCGAAATTTCATGTGAAGAATTTTTCAACCGTTTTTTTTTCTTACCCGCTTTTAGAGGTGTAGAAATTTTTCTGTCGCATTTTTGCCGTCGATCAAAAGTAAATATGAAGTATGATGCGGGGAGGAAAAACGCAAACACGATAACCCCAAGTGTAAACTGAAACCCGTAACGAAAAACTCCTTTTTTTACACTACCGTATATTCAGAACTCGCATCGTACAGTGCAAATATGCTGGCGTATATAGCATAAATACGCATCTGTATAAGTATGCGTTTGTGAGAGGAACTCTAACTTTTTGCAACTTCACAAATTTTCAAGCCCACTCAAACCGTTTTAAATTTTATTTTTCATATTTTTTTCTCTTGCAACTTTTGCAACTTTTTAATCAACTCCAATAATTTTAGAGATCGTTATTATACGGTGGAATAGTTAATATTTTTATACGCATCAAAAATTTTATTTTTTATTTTTTGCTTATCATTTGCATCGCTAACTTTTTTTTATTTATATTCAAAAATATTTCGATAACGAGGTTTTTTCATGCTTGATACAGTCAAATTTTCCCCTTGTAGATTTTGTAATTTTTTT